>JASAND010028722.1:0-22642 GCA_030248195.1 Trissonchulus latispiculum
TGGCATTCCACGAATGCATGAATTAGATCTTCTGGCACGAAAATTCGCAAATTTAGAGCACAAAATTCGCAATTTTCCGACAAATTGTTATTCATTTGATGCAAACGCTTGTTCGTAGTTAAAACATTGTGAACAAGCTTCAAATGAATATCTAAGGCTATACTTTCTACAAAATTTGTTTTCATGGAACCCCAAAAATACTCCCAGTCAGGCCTGGGAATATTAGGGAATTTTTCTGTCCAATATTGAATTCTTGAGTTTGCTCTTCCCGAAAATTTCTTCAAAGTTAAAGCTTGATAAATTTGTTTAGTTTTTACTGATTCTGCTGAAAATTGAACGCCCTCTATAGAAATTGAGGCCGGATTTATATCTAGGCTTAAACTTAGCATAGCCTTTCTGATTTCTTTGTAAAAACTTGGAACTTGAACTCGATTAAGATAACTTGCAGTCTTTGACTCAACTTGCGCGTAAAAGTAGTCGAAAATTGGGTGCCACGCCTGGGCCACGCCCAATTTTCGCCTGATCAAAATGCCTAATCTTTGACTCAAAACTCTGAGTTCTATATTTGGAAAGGCTATGCCTCCTTTATTCTTTGGCAAGCAAGCACACTCGAAATTAAGCAAAATTCTTGTTGTAACAGGATACCAAATGTAGTTTTCCATCCTTTTTCGCAAATTTGTAGTAACATTTCCGGAGGGACTCAGAAACCAGGAGAGGTACCAGAGCCCAGATAGGTGATAAGTCATGAGACTAACCACTCTAGCATAGGCTGAGGACCTCACAGGGGGAAATGAGGACCCAAGTTTTCCCAAAATTTCTTCAAACTTTGCTTCATTTTTCCTGTTTTCGATTCCATTTTCGGAAATGTAGACCCCAAAAACTTTTACCTCTGACTTCAGAAATTGCCTTAGCTCTCCGGGAACTTCTTCCCGCCTGACCCCACTTGCCAGAAGTAGGGCCGTTTTCTCAACTTTGAGCCTCCCTCCGGAAATGCTTTCATATTCTTTATACTCTTTGAAGATTTGTTCTACTGACTGAAAATCTCTCAAAGTAAAGTTTGTGTCATCCGCATAAGCGGTGACTTTATTTTCCCTTCCTAGAATTGTAATTCCTCTAATTATTCTAGTTTTTCGAATGTGATTTAGAAAAGTTTCGTTGCAAAGAACGTACAAAAGTGGTGAAAGCGGGCAGCCTTGACGGATACCCCTTTCCAATTTAAAAGGAAGAGACATGTATCCGTTAATTAATAAAGAACTTTGAACCAAATTTTGCTTGTAGATGGATCCGATCCATCTCCTCATTTTTGGGCCAAGGCCGAATTTTTCCAAAACTAATTTTAAAAATTCCCAGTCAACTAGATCAAATGCTGCCATTTGATCCACTGAGAGAAAAATACAAGGTTTATCTCTATGCTTAGCATAATTTAAAATTCCTAGTAAACTTAGTATTCCATCTCGAATATCTCTTCCAGTTACACCGCAAGTTTGATCAAACTTTATTAAAATTGGCATGACCTTTGCAAGTCGATTTGTCAAAACTTTAGCAAAAATTTTGTAGTCCACATTCAGCATGCTGAGTGGACGCCAATTTTTTCGCTCAGATCTATCACCTTTGCCCTTGTACAAAAGGGAAATGATCCCCATGTACATGTCTTTTGGCATTTTCCCAGTTTTTAAAATTAAGTTGAAAATTTTTGCGAGCCAAGGCGCGGTGAGATACAAACAAGAAAGATAAAATTCAATGGCCAGTCCGTCTTTTCCGGGAACCTTGCCTAATGAAAATTGCTTAATCGCTTTTTCAACTTCTTCTGCGCTAATTTCAGCCTCCAATTCTTGCTGCAAGTTTTCTGGGACAGAATTTTCTGTACCTTCCAGAAAAGCCTGTGCTTTTCTGGGATCTATGCCAGAATTTGTAAACAGTTTTTGATACTGGGCCCTCATTTCTGAAATAATGTTAACATTTCCCGTAATTTGAACCCCTGCTTCAGTTTTTAAAGTATAAAAGTACCGTTTTTCTCCTTCTTTCTTCTCAATTTTCTTTGCATTAACAATCGAAATTGTATCATACAATTGCTCGGATTTATGAGCTCGTCCTAAAGTTTGTTCGATCTCTTTCAATTCCAATTCTCGCAAAAGGTCCTTGATTTCCTTTTGCTGAACTAGATCACTACAAAATTGAGCTTCCTTTAACCGGTTCTCCAAATTTTCAATTTCCAGTTTCTTTCTTTGAGCCATTGCTCTGCTGTGAAATTTGAACAAATTCTTCGCTTCAGACTTAAACCAAGTCCAGTTTTCAAGAATTTCCTTTTCTGTTCGCGACTGTTCGAACAAATTTTGAGCGTCGAACCGAAGTTCCGCAAAATCAAGAGAAAAGAAATGATCTTCGAAAACTTTCGTGTTCATTTTCCAATAAGAAGGCCCCCGGGCCTGATGAAAAAGTGAATCAGCAATTTTTGCTCTCAAAATTGAGTGATTTGAAAAAGAAACAGGAGCATAATCAACGGTTAAAAAGGCACCCAAATGACGTTTTGCGACATAAATCCTATCTAGTCTACTCCGGCAGTCCTGATTTACACTTTTGCAACTAAATTCTCTCTTTTTTGGATACTTTTCTCGAAAAATATCTACAAAATTGTAGTAATTTTGAAGAATTTTAAACTCATTTCGCCCTTTTGTTGTGTACATGAGGGCTGAAGCTGAAGTGGCCGTAGACTCTCTATCAAGATTCAAATCAGGGACAAAATTAAAGTCGCCTCCAAGAATCAGAATATCATTTTTCGAAACTCTCGTTTTCATTTTCTCCAACAAAGTTTCAAAAAAGGCTGGCCTTCTTTCAAACCTTGCTGGAGCATAAATGTTCATAAGAAAAACTTTTCGATTGGAAATTTTCGCTTCAATTACTAATATCCTCCCTTCCGCTTCATAATTCAAACTAAAAACTCCCGCTAAGCAGTGATTAATTAAAACACAGACTCCACCACCTCTGTTAGCATTAAAAAATGAGTGAAAAATTTTAAAATTTGGGCTCATTACCCGTTCAAAATAGGGATCGGTGTTCATAAAATTTGTCTCCTGAATAAAAACAATGCTAGAATTTTGAACATTAATAAAGAGCTGATCAACTTTTGAGTGCCTGTTCAACCCATTAGGGTTAATGCTAACAAAGGTGATGGGAGCCATGACTCATGGAAAACCGGACACGGCTCCATTCCCATCCATCACTACTTAGGTCTCTTATCCGCGGTAGAGTCGCTAGGCGTCCTTGGCCGCTTCGAGGTTCCAGGTGGCTTCAGGAATTCTGCCAGTTCCTGCCTGTACTCTGGCTTCCGTAGCATCTTAGTTCTGAGGAGGGTCAGCATATCGCCCAGGATGTTCTTCCCAATCCACTGGGTAGGATCAGAAACTCTGGGGTCGGTATGGGGGAATCCACAACTCCAGAAGGTATCGTTGGGATTCCCTTCCACTAGGCGCTTCCCCTCCGTCGCCAGCAATGCCATCCGTGCCTCATAGTTCTGCTTGAACTTGGCAGAAATGGCAGTCCACATGGCACTATACTTCTCCGTCGTCTTCCATTCCTCCATCTTTTTCGCATCCGTTCTCACCTTGCCGCCCACTGACTTAGCCACCTTAGGGGATTTGTTTTTCATGATCTGGGCGGAGGCCTTCTCGTCGCCCATGAACACGGCCTTCCGGTTGTAGTAATAGTGCTCGGAGGTGGCGTAGGTCTTGTCGTCTAGAATGAATGGTGCCTGAAGGAAATGATTGCTGTAAGGGAAGACATCCGTGAAGAAGGGGACGACCTCCTTGTAGGACTCCCCAAACTTGGCCCGTTTCTGCTCCATGAATGCGGCCCAGTCCAGCCCCTGACCTTGGGCCTGAGCCGAGGCTACCTCCGCTTGGCTGCCACCCTGATCCTTCACCTCTTGTTCTTCGTCCTCCGTGAGGTCCGTGACCTCCACGGACCCCTCTTCCTCCACAGACGAGTTGGCATCCATGAACTCCGTTGATCGTTCCCTTCGCCGCCTGGAGTCCGCCCTCCCTAGGGATTCCAACTCCGATTGGCTGCCGTTTTCGTCCACCTCCGGTTGTCCCACGAAGGCACCCGGTGGAACTGGATTGATAGGGCGAGGGACCGTCTCCCACCTTCTGCCTCCGCTAGGGTTAGTTGGGCCCGGCCTTGGAATCGCCTCAGGGTTGTTGCAGTCCCGACGGTGGTGGCCTTTGCCGAAGCAACGCAGGCACCACCGCCCCCAGTTGGGATACCAGATCTGTACCCTTTGTGGAATCCCGGTTCCCTCCGCTGGATAGGTGGCATAGCCAGGGACCTCCCGCATGTTTTCGACCTTGATTAGGACGGATCGGCCCCCATCCCGGATAGGGGTTTTCCGCCCGGACGGAGTCTTATGGTAGGTCCACCGGTATGGGCTAGCAACCTCAAATCCCAGGGACCGGATCCAACTGGTTATATGGGCCTCAGAGTCAGTGATGGGCACATCGTATAGGAAGATAGGTTGGAGGTGGAGCCGCCTCCGTTCCTCCTCCCGGGGTACCTCAAGGGGTGCGAGGACCTGGCCCATCTTCACCCCCTGGTCGACCGCCTTGTCCCGTTGTTCCTTGGTTAGGAAAGTGAGCTTAAGGTGGTACCGCCCAGCGCGCCTCACAAATTGAGGAAAGCACTGTTCATCGTTATTATCTACCAAAAGCTCTACCAAAGTCCCAATAGACTCTTCAATGTAATCATCTGGTATCACAAGATACCCAGTTCTCTGCAAAGAATCTAACCTCCTGTTTTCGGCTTGATCCGTGGGTTGGCTCAAATCGTCCATCGCTTCATCTTCAGTCGTTGAATTGGCCGGGGGATTGCCCGAGGGCTCACCCATAATCCAGTGAATAGTGGCTACCCTTATCCCTCAAGAGAGATTCAGGCAACCACAGCAGGGAATAGCCACAGGAGAATATAAAGTCAGAGCAATAAGGCAATAAGGCAGTAATAAATAAATAAATTCAATAGGCAATATAATCACAAACCGCTTAATACAACACGATCATAGCCATTTACGTCCTGAAACGGCAGCTATCAACTGAAAATGGGCTCCCGACCGATGCAAATTTACTGCCAGATGATTTTAAAAATTACTTGGACTTATATCTCAGCTGCTGCATCACAGAATCGAGTTTCACTAGTTTAGTGGCAACCTTCGTTTGTAGGTTTCGTTGTACGAGTACTTTGCGACACGCCATTGCTTGCATTCAGAGATGTATTAAGCGTCGCACGGGAAGCCCTCGTGCATGGCACTCGTGCAGCACACTCGTAGTTTCCCGCACAGCTTATAGATCTCTGAATGCACGCAGAGTATACTATAAGTATACTTGTGCAACCAGAAATCCTTTAAGGTCTTAGTTAGGGCATACGTATTTTGGAGTTAAAAACGCATTTGTCGTTGAATTTAATTCGAATTTGCTACAATGACATAACGTAAACTGGAAAACCTTTCAATGCAGTCGCGGTTAAGGAGAAATTAACTTTATAAACCACCAAAACTTATGTCGTCCAAATGTTCTCGCTGTGATTTACAATTTTGCTCTTCAGAGAATTTTTCGGTTCCTACCTGACAATAATTTTAAAAATAATCAAATATAGTCGACAGAGCTGACAAATTAGCATTTGTCTCAACATTTCGAGCTCGTTTGTGTAATATTATTGTTGGACGAATGTACTGCTAAGTAAGGAGATCTGACTATTGTTCATTTCGATCGTGTATATATGACCTCTTCTCTCGTGCTTATTTCATGAAGAATAAGGCAATTATCAAAATTAAACAACGACCACTGTATTCCAAATCACAGATTAAATTCACACATTTAACAATTTTCAAATATATGACAACTATGAATTTGGACAGTTCAAACAAAAATTATAGGAGACCTCACAGAACAGACAAATCAATTATGCATCAGCTGCCAATACAGGTATTGGAAAATCCCACGAAAACCCAACCAACTGACACTGAAGGACAACCAACACTAACTCTATCTTTGAATTCTCGACAGCTAACTCCATTTGGAGACTATTCGGTAGCTAACTTTCGATTTGTTTTACTATTTGCTAAAAATTCTAGAAAGAACAAGTGGACTTCCAAAAATATATCGCAATTGTTCATTAAATCGTTTCGTAAGAATAGACGTTTTTCCTAATCTGTTTTTTAAAATTTGGCCCACCGCATTTTTAACGCATCTTGTCTAAAACGAATTGAGTCCATAAGTCTTTCCCGAACGGGGAACATTTACGTGACTCACCCTTCTTCCTACACATAGTGGAATTATGTATTCTTGGTATATCTGATATAGCCGTACTCTGGCTATTGGTGTTTCAGTCGACCTATTTACTTTCACTCTCAGATGCAGTTTCAGGCCAGCTAAGTAATGATTTCAGTTTCAGGTTTCAGGCGGAAAGGTAAATTATTTTCAGTTTCAGTGTCTGTCGGCTGCTCGCCATTCAGTTTCAATTTCGGATTAAAGCTTAGATTCAGTTTCAGGCAACATTCAAAATAATTTCAGTTTCCGTTTCAGTTAAAGGCATTAGCCCAGACTAAAATTACATAATACATAAAGTATACATAATAACTTTAAACGTTGTCGAACGTTTTGCAAACAAATATTAAATGTATATTTTGTTATCAGGTACTGACGGACTTTTATCATGGAATCAGAAAATAAATTTCTATACAAATAAACAATTAAATTTTAATAAATTAAATATTTATTGCTAACTGCTTTGTGCAAATAGCATCTACTACAAATACATGTGCTAATACTGGTTTAATGTTCGCGCAGATATTGGATTGGGGGCTCCAACACCTGGCTTTTTGCTATGCAAAATTTCGGGAGGGGAGAAGTCTGGGGCGGGGCGTGGAACCTCCCAGGTCTGGAGGGGCATGAAACCTCCCAGGTCTGGAGGGGCACCGATTTCTAGGGTGGCGAAACATTTTTAAATATTGTTTTAAAGAAACTTGTTTAAAAATAGCTGGTTTTGTTGCCGAGCCACAAACTGAACAATTTTAAACTTAAATTTAAGTTTAAAATGGCTAACAAATACTAAAAAAGGCCCCAATATCCAGCAAAGCCGTAGAAAGTTTTGAAAATTTGCACTCAAATACTCTATTTTTTCCTGACTTTTGAGCCAGGCCCTAATCCTGAATAATGCGATTCTGGGGTGGGACGATCCAACTCTCGGCGTAACCGGTTTCTGGGAGGAGCGCCCCAACCCCCTCCCCTGTAGAAAAAAGCCAAAAAATGGGGGTGCTCAAGTTTGTTGGATTTCAATTTTGATTAGTGTAAACCACGTGTGTGGCAAAATCGTCACAATTTGCGGCCTCGAACACGTTTTTCGAAGCTTAAGCTTCCGGCTTGCGGCTTGTTGCCCATTGCGAGCATGATATTCTATTTT
Source organism: Trissonchulus latispiculum (assembly GCA_030248195.1). Taxonomy (NCBI): domain Eukaryota; kingdom Metazoa; phylum Nematoda; class Enoplea; order Enoplida; family Ironidae; genus Trissonchulus; species Trissonchulus latispiculum. The sequence continues at coordinate 7,447 of JASAND010028722.1, forward strand.
TATTGAGCAACATCGCTAAGCATTGAGTGTTGTTGCTCATCGAATATAGTTTATTTCGTAATAATGGTTTAATGCTCGCACTGATATTGGATTGGGGACACTAAAATCTGGCTTTTTCCTAGACCAAAATTTCGGGAGGGGGGAAATCTGGGGGGCGGGAAGCTTCCCAGGTCTGGAGGGGCAGCAATTTGTGAAGGGACGGAACTCAGGGGGTGAGACTAGTCGACTTGGGGGTGAAACTTGTTTAAAAAACTTGTTTAAAAATAGCTGTTTTTGTTGCTGAGCTACAAACTGAACGATTTGAATCTTAAATTTAAGCTTAAAATGGCTAGCAAATGCTAAAAAACGCCTAAACATCCGGCGAAGCCAGAAAAATGTTTCAAAATTTCAGTCAAAAAATCTATTTTTTGTTGACTTTTGAAATCCTAATCCTGAAGGAAGCAATCCTGGGGTGGGATGATCCAACCCTCGGGGGAACCGATTTCACGAAGGAGCACTCCTACCACCTCCCCTGTAAAAAAAGCCAAAAAATGGGGGTGCTCAAAAGTTTGTAGGATTTCAATTTTGATTAGGTATGTAAACCACGTGTGTGGCAAAATCGCCAAACTTTGCGGCCTCGAACACGTTTTTCGAAGCTTAAGCTTGTTGCTCATTGCGAGCATGGTATTCTATTTTTATTGAGCAACATCGCTAAGCATTGTTATTGTTCATTGAATATAGTTTATTTCGTACAATTTTGAAAGCTGCTTATTCGACAGTTGAGTGCGCTGAAAAACTTGAATCTGGTTTAGCAGCGTCTTGATCCTAAATACAAAACGAACAGACGACTTAGCTTAGTTCGTAAAATAATAAATACAATATAATCAAAAGTAAGCACATGTTATGCTCAAATAGTTATTCACGAAGTCTTCAATGAAAGAACAATATTCAACAACTGCAGCGTATAGAGCAAATCAGAACAGAATCTTTACGCTCTTCTAAATTTAGTGACAAGGAACTCCATGGCAAGACCAAACAATTGAATGAAGCTGTGCATGGATCCTCCAATCTAAATTTGAATATATTAAGTTAGAATGAAGTTAACTTGAATCCCAAAACTTTTGGGAATTTACATCTGAGTTTTCACTTCTGGCTAGGGCACAACCAAATTGCTTCCCGAAGATTAAGCAAGACCTTTACCGCATTTCGAGAATTCTAAAGATAATACGCTGAACGAATGTCATGAATTCACGAAGTTCCAAAGATCTCCAGATCTAGTACATTAAGCAGCGTAGTTGCTCTAAAAATTCATTCGCCCATGGTAAATAAAAGTAAAGTCTGTAAAGTAAAACTCACGTTAAACGTGCTTACTCTGTAGCTTAGCTTTATTCAGCAGGCTTGCTATGCCAAAGTAGGTGCCCTAAACTGAACTCTGATAGACGCACTGTTTGAACTAACTATAGCTTTCGTGACAAACTAATTAAAATAAAATCGTACCCAAACGCATAAGACACCTCCGACAGCGGCAAACACTGCACTTGTATCATACTTTAGATTTTGAACATGGGTTTCAGAAGATAGTCTTTCATACTGAATATGGAGCACTGACAAGCCCGAAGCAGATTTCAGCTTATTCCTGGAAACATAGTGTTTGAACTGATCTAGTGAAAGCCTACAATAATTTAAGAAATTGCTTTTATTATATGTGCACAAATTACTAAAAATCTTATACACACCCTTAGGAACTGTGTCAAAAATATCTCTAAATTTTATCGTTTACATGATATGATTACATGACATTGTCCATGTGGAAATCGTGCAATCGGCTTCCTTTAAATTGGTTTTCTGGTAAATTTTGTAGTACAGCCAGCCAGGCTGAGCTTTTATGACAGGGCATAAAAAGTTTTGAGCAGAAGCTTGGACTTTTTCTACACTTGCATCACCATGTTCAGACAATTTTGCTGCCAAGTTGACGGAAAGAAAAAAGTAGTAGTAAAAAGGTGATAATAAAACAAACGTGAAAAATCGTTTAAATATTTCAGAGAGGCACAAGATTCGTGTAAATTTGAGCGTTTAAATCATTTTAATTTTGACACAATTCCTTTTTCTACTGTGAAGTAAGCTTCCAGTTCAAATATGCATCAATGTTCCTTTTTTAAGGTAGTTCAAGAAGAGGAATGCAAATTGCATGCAGAGTTGGAGCTTCTAGATACAGCAGAATTAGCACATACAGCATTATTGCTGTAAGTATTACAAAACTACATTTTTACTAAATTAAACAAATGTAAAAACTGCAAAAGTCATGACAAGTTTCCTGGTAATGTCCCACGAAATTTTATCGAGGCTAACGGTATTTGCCTTTGTTTAGTGAAACGCTACATTAGGTAACGGTGATCTTCAATTTAAATTCTGGTTCGAGATAATTTTACTGACTCTATTATCAAAGGTATTTTTCAGAGAATACTCATTAAGACGAATACTGTGCGTTAGACTACTCTGCGTTGATACGGATTGGATTAGAAATATTGGAATCAAGCTCGATCAAACAGCTTAAACAGTTTGCGTAACGATTCTGTCTTGCAGAGGCCTGTCAGGGGGCCTGAAGTACCGCCCATCAAGATCAGTAAGCTGGCAACTTGTGGTTGCATCACGATAGCAGCGGATTGAAGTTACCAAAATAATTAATTTCGTCGACCGGTACGGCGTAACTAATTAATCATGCAGAACGGTTCGGCGAAATTAGTTAATTACGTCAAACATTTGAAAGGAAAGGTTAATGTTTTTTCATGAATCGGTAGCAATTTCAATTAGCTAGCCTTCAAGCGAAATTAATTAATTACTCCGAACTGAACCGTTAGTTACACTATTCGAGAGATTCACTTCTGACTTTTCTGCTGATTAACTGAGTTTACCTTCAGGCAGTTACAGTGACAAAATTTTTTGTTGATTCCGAAAGTTTGCACAGCTTACCTGGATGCAGTTGCAGTAACAGCAAGTTCATTATCTTCGCAGCGTGGAGGGCATGATTGGCTACAACGTGAAGAAAAATAGGCTATGAATCCTGGTGGTACGTTCATGTATTGCAAAGCAACACACGATGCACCCTTTACTGTGGAACATACGCTTTTTTCTAGCATGTACCGGTTTCCGTACAATTTTCTTGTTGTATTAACAATTCCAAGATAGACACAGCTGCTACAGTTCAGATGACTTGTGGATCTGTGATCATTTAAAGCCTCAATAGCACACTGAGCCATGCATTCCTGATAGCCAAGTTTATGCTGATTGTTGCACGGTTTACTATGTATATCCAGTCGCTTGTGACGGATATATTGCAGAGAAAGTAGGTTAAAGCTATTGTGCAAAACATGAATGAGTGAACCAAAATCGCCATTTTCATTCATTAAACTTAATGTAAATCCAATATTTTGGGGCAACAAGGCCTGATGAGTTAGCTGTTCTGGCTGTTTAACAAGCATTTGTATGCCTAAACAAATCCTGACGATATATAATAATGCTGAAATAACCCTCATGAGAAGGATGAAAAACTTTCTTTTTGTTCTAATATTTAGTCAATACACATACTTCAATAAAATATTCTAACAATGCATTACATATTAACAATGGATTTTCTGTGTCTTTATTGTGTCTGAATTTTAACTTTGTATGGCAGTAGTAAATCATTAACAAAGCAAGAGCTGGTAAATCTGTACTTGGACACCTAAAACAAGTCCTACGGCTAAAATCTATGGCAGGGCATACGAAAAATTGGATTCTCTGAATTAGTTTGTACGACCTACTGTTAGCCGAAACAAATTTAATCTATGGTTTAAAAGATTTCATGCACTATATATTAGGAATTCTTGTGGTTTGCTATAGTCACAAATGTGCATCTTGCTTGCTTACAAACACGGCGGGCCATTCATCGAACATTGCGAAGACGTACCAGCTTTGTAGTTAAATTATGAATACATGTGGCAAGGGATCGTGACAACGTGCTCTTTTTGCAGTACCTATATTGTTCGGTTGCGTTGTTCCAACAAAATTGGGAATTTCTCAACGATATGCTGCAAGTTGCTACAACATTTTATTACTGGTAACTAGATCAAAACTGCGCCAATCGACGTTGTAATGGATCTTGTATCTTGTTGTTGCAATGCTTTGCTACAAGATTGTCAATTGTAGGCAGTGGTTCTTGACATAAGTTTTTGTGTACATAACTATGTTGAGATAACAAATTATGTTATATGTTGTAAGTTATACTAATCATTGTGAAAGAGCAAATGTCATTGCTTATGTATTCTTGTTGCTAAGACGCAATAATAAAGAAACTATACAGTGGTAGTGGTAGTACCACTGTAGTGAAACCAATCAGATTACATGGAATTAAATTTTGTAAGCGAAGTGAAGGCCAATTCTAGGTATGCCTCCAAAATAAATAAATTTATTGCCAACAAAATTCATGCAAAAAGTTAAAACTGATATCAAATCATCCATTCCTAATTAATGCAAAAAATAACTGCACAGAAATACCTGTCGATAATCCCACTAACTTTTGTTCCCTGCCTCGAATCAGTGGACACAATCCATATGGATTTGAGTAGTAACTGGAGTTATAGCAGCATTCATATTGGTTCATGTACTTGTTATCTAATATGCACGCAAGCACAACTTCTTCGCAGACAAACCTAGATTTTTCTAATAACTCCAAAAGGGACATATTTTTGGAGTGTAGAATCGCATCCATTCTGATTCCCATATTCATTCCTGGTATTACAGCTTCCTCAAAATACTTGTGAATATTGAGGTAAGCAAAAAAGTATGGTGACATAAAGTTGCTTGCTATTGCATCATCCAACGTTTTCAGTTCTGATCCAGATGTTATCTTGAACACCTCCTTAGCTATTGTTTTAATCCGATCACCATTATAGCTAAAAAATAAATAAAACATACAAATCTTCATGAGTTTTGATTTACTACGGTTTAAAACTATACTGCCAGCTATAGTTTGTACTCGATCAAGACAAGGGCATGTTTAAATCCTTCTCCCTTTCCTTTACGATGTATTGCCGCCAGCTTCGGCATGATCATGTAGATGCTATGACGATCATAGCATGCTGCTATGATGCTATGACAATAAATGCTAATAAATGAACACAGTCTTCCTGAAGGTGGCATCGACAATGAGCATGCCAGGAAGCTGGAGAAGGCGAATTTCAAAAATCATCAATGGCGCAATAACACACAATAATGGTACTTTTAAAACGTACAGCTGTATTTCATGGATTAACAAAGCTTGCTTTACTTTGGCAAAATTTCGAAAAAATCAAAGCATCATGGCCCAAATTTTCCAGTGTTCTGTTTGCAGTAAGACAACAGTTAGCAATGTTCAAACAAAATTAAAACAGATATGACATGAAACCTAGTCTGAAGGCTGAAATCTACCACATGCTGAAAGCAACGACACTTTACCGTGATGCAGTTTGAAGGTAACGTTGCACGCGTTTTCTAGCAGGAATACAAGTATTGACTCAATCATGAAAATATAGTCTGCGCGTCAGGTTTACAGTTTACATAAGACAATTGGGGTGGAAAACCCCTTTTGCAAAAGATATTGCCAGTTTATTACACATGTCTGAGCTAGGAATACAAGGCACATGGTATGTGGCAGTTGATACTGCATCATGTATAAATAAATCATTATTATGTATATACATATATATATATATGTGTGTGAGTGTGTGTGTATGTTTGTTTGTTTGGGTGTGTGTGTGTGTGTGTGTGTGTGTGTGTGTGTGTGTGTGTGTGTGTGTGTGTGTGTGTGTGTGTGTGTGTGTGTGTGTGTGTGTGTGTGTGTGTGTGTGTGTGTGTGTGTGTGTGTGTGTGTGTGTGTGTGTGTGTGTGTGTGTGTGTGTGTGAACAACTCTGGTTGTACAAGGGACCTTCAGGCTTTCAATAATCGAAAATATGACACTAAAAGAATGTCCGTTGCTCTCAGAGTGTCTCCATTTCACAATCAAATTTGCTTTCTGTCTAACGTTAATTAGGTTTATCTGTTTTGTTACTCTCTTCAAAAACGGAAATACTTGTTTCTACAGGTTTTCTTGACTGACTTGACGCGATTACAGACGCGTAGTGGGAATTAGTCGTATTTTTTGAGCTTTTACCTTAATTTCTGTATAAGAGTTATAATTATTTCGCGCATTCTAAGGAGACGAAACCAGTAGTATAAGGGTTTTTGGTATATGATATACAAAATTCAGTTTAGCCAGGCCTGCTTTGTTTGGTACAAATTAAAGTTTTCATCAAACCTGCAAATTTTTTAGTTTTCTTTAATAACTTACCGCATATAAGGGCACAACACAATATCCGGAGTCTTTAGCGCATCATGCCGCTTTGTAACGAAATTGATTCTGAAATCCTCATTATAATATGTAGCAAGGATGCTCTGGCAGGTCAACGCAGCAAAAACCATGCATACACATAGTACTCCCGCCACAGCTTGCCATACTAGTTTTTGGCCAACACAAATGATGTCAAGTCCATGAATTTTTGTGCGACTGGCGACGAGCAGTTGCAGTTCGGTTACATGTGCATCCATCTAGACAGAGCACAGTTACTTTAAAGAGCATGAATAGGCAGACGATGATGTTTACTAAAAACTACTTAAAACTAAAACTTTTGGGTCTAACTAGGTAAAGAGGAGCAAGCGTATGCGCAATTGTAACTGCAATTTGTTTAGAGCTATTTGTATACAATAACACTTTAAATAATGAGTAATACCCAATAATTGTACATGTAATAAAAAGTATGCGGGATTGTCGATTCTATGTTATAAACAATTGTAGACTTAAGTAGACCAGTGTATAAAACTTATAAATGGCCGGTCCCAAAGCCTAGAGGGTTCCGACTTTATTATAAAACTGGCTGATCAAGCTACGTTTAAATTGCCTTTGGAAAATCTAGTTGATGCTTTAGCATCATCAATACAGCTACTGCTCGCTCCTCCGCACAGCACAGACCAATAATATTGATTAGTAGCTACAAAGTGGTGCACACTTTAACTGATGTAACCTTATGCTTGAACTAACACTATGACACTAAGCTTCACTCAGACTCAGAGTGATTTATAAGATATACTGTAATAAATTTTGACATACAAGTTGGAACTGTCAAATGTCCTTTCTAGAAATCCGTTATATATTACTTCTGCTGCTCAAATTCAACTTATCAAAGTCCTCACCGGTGCAAGTGCAATGTAAATCAACCAACGGTAATTGCATAACCTGCGCCCTCAGTACTGCGTAGTTTTTCCATTGTAAGGACTTGGGTTTTGACTATGATATGGAATAAATATGAGTGGCACTTAACAGTAAATTAGGGGAAAACTCCCAATAATAGTGTAATTCATTATAGAGCTGGAGCTTACCGGTTGCCCGTTTACATCGACGGCACATTGATTCCGTCGCTAAACTTTAGCGAGGAACTAAAAACGCTCAAAGTAGTTGTCCAGAACAAATCAAGTTGTGTTTATGTGTAAAAATCATTTCACTTCATTTCATTCATCGAAATTTCATTTGATTAGTCAAGATGGATATAAAGTGGATCCTGACAATGCAGAAGCTGTAGCCATGCTACTCAGTCCGACGGATTTTCCAGGCGTTAACTGGTTCCTCGCTATGTCTGGATATTACCAAGAGTACATAATAGATAAGAGTAAGAAACTCTTACGCTAGCATGTACAAATTATGTAAGGTATGCTCGGTTCATTAACTCGGGACCCCCCCCCCGAAACTTCCGGGGGGGGTCCCACTTTGCACTAACTACACGCTTTTATATAAGCGTGTGTCTGCTCGCTGATTGGCCCGTTAGCCTTAAGGCTTATTGTAGGCAATTTCTTAGTTATTTTAATTAATTAATTATAACTTTAATCAGGTTAATGCAATTAAAAAACTAATTTGACAACTTTGTAGCATTTTTTTCTGCTCTTTCCAATGATATAAAAACTGCTGCATAATACAAAAATTCGAAGGAATGTAACGTGCAACAATTTTTACATCATTGAAAAGAGCAGAAAAAATGCTACAAAGTTGTCAAATTAGTTTTTTAATTGCATTAACCTGATTAAAGTTATAATTAATTAATTAAAATAACTAATAAATTGCCTACAATAAGCCTTAAGGCTAGTGGGCCAATCAGCGAGCAGACACACGCTCATATGAAAGCGTGTAGTTAGTGCAAAGTGGGACCCCCCCCGGAAGTTTCGGGGGGGGGGTCCCGAGTTAATGAACCGAGCATACCTTACATAATTTGTACATGCTAGCGTAAGAGTTTCTTACTCTTATCTATTATGTACTCTTGATATTACGGATTCGTGTCAAATCATTCCAAGGCCGTCGCTCATTGAGCTGTTAAAGGAAGATGCTGTCTTCGAGTGGACTTGGTGAGTCTGGACGTAAAGGCACGTCCAGCTGGGATGTCGGCTGAACTCTAAGCGTGTATGATCGTAATTATTTAACCACGGATTTTGAAGGAACTGCGTGGTATACGCCTCCCAGACATTTTGTCATTATTTCATTTGTTCGCCCTTCATCACCAAAACTGACCATATGACCTATCAGGATCTTCTTAATCATCTGCATTGGGAGATGGGAGACAAATGAAAGAACAAACAACCAAGATTGTCACTACAGCACCTCCGACCCGAAAAATTGCGATCTACGCCTGAGGTGGGGATCGAACCCATAAACTCTGGCGATCTAGGCCAACGCTCTACCGATTGAGCCACCCAGGCACAATCGAACCAAGCTTAAGTTTGAACTCGTTCCAAAACTGTAGTGACATTTTAGAAAACGCTTTCGCGCCAGCCCAGCCAGCCGCTTTGAGTTTCCCGCTGGGACTCACTAGGAGTTCTAGTTCATTGACTATCGACCTGGTCACGACAGCGTTGTCATGGCGGGTTGTCCCGCTTCCCCGGCTGTCATCGTCCCTCCAGAATGGAGACGGATGGAACCAATGTGCTATTCTCACTAGAAACTAAGCCATTGCTGATGAAACTTTGACCACCCCGACTGGAAAGTCACGCTGTATATGGACAGATTATATGCCCAGTCCTGATAGAGAGATAAGGTCTAAAGGTCTTGCTGGAAGATGAGCAGTAATTAGCATTGCTGCAGAAACTCTGGCCGTACTTTTTCCTACAGGAAAAATCTTCTCTTTTACTGTCATGTAGGCGAATGGAGTCTGCGAACAGGCGACGCCTTCGAGCAGATTGCTGTCCCTTTCGAATATTGAGAAATGACCATTGAAGAAATGCATGCAGGCGTTATGGTTGGTGGCCATCACAGCCATCGAGCCTCACTATCACGGCCTATACCAGCCTACTTTCCCGGTATTGCAGCGCTAGGATCTCGCTGATTAATCTGAACTTGTGCGAGAATCCGCTCAGGCACGTCCTGTACAGCAGGATTGTAGAATGAGATCCTTGAGTAGCTAAAAAATAGCGGTTCTGCGCCAGGTACATGCCCTCAGGGCATTTACACAGATATTTGGAGCTCCTCAACCGTTTCGGCCCCCGCCACAGGGCCTCATCAGACGGCTAGGCAACCGTTACGGTTTTTTTCTTTTTTTCTTTACAACAATTATTTATTTACAACAATTTACTGCATAACATTACAATTACCATACGCAAGACTACAATAACCATCGTTTAAAATGTAACGTTTATCGTCAAAAGCACTAAGGCTAGTCTTATTCTGTATAATGCTGTTAATTTCTCCACCATCGCTTCTTATGCTTCTCATTAAGTGTTTATGTTGAGATCCTTCAAATAGGGTATTCCTATACAAATCATGTCTGATTCTTCTCGATACCACATCCTTTTTAACACCTTTCGCTCTCTTCTTTTCCTTTCCTTCCGTATCTAATATACTATACATTTTCGACCTCAACCCAACAAATTCCCAAATTGTCCTTCCCGCCATCTCATCCTTCATCTTCCCCATCACCTTCTTGTTTATGACGTCATAGCACTTATGTTCTTTAGGGTAGTCACTCCCATCAAATAGGTGTGCATCCTTTATCATATCTTCATAGATGTCATCTGTCTGGATACAGTAGATTAAGCTATCGGTGTCAGTCATTAATAGCGTAGCGTAGGACCCATATTTATGTTTCACATATTTGTAGTGGAAACTATACATTAGCCATTTCGATAGGTCCAATACAGTAAATCCCACGTAAATGGGTTTACATAGCTCCACTGTAGGTCTTTTCATTTTTACAGCCCACAAACTTTCACCAATCACTTTAAATCCATTGTATTCATTCTTCTTTGTCAGTTTCGTCACCTTCTTTTCATCTACAACCAGTTTAATATCGATGTAGTTGCGCACGTTCTCCATAGTCTTCCCAAACACACTGTTATTGAATAGCTTGAATAGATCCTTTTCAAAGTTATCCTTTGCCTTCTTCCTTTGTTCAGTGTTAAACAGGATATATGGGGCCATCCATTTTGACTGAGTAAAGGCTAGAGTTCGATGTATTCTTGTTAGTTTCAATCCCAGCTCCAAGTAGAGCTTGAGATTTCGATAGTGCACAATATAGTGCTCTTTCTCATATAAATTGGGGACAAGTTTCCTGACTTTACCACTCTTAATTTTTAACTTTTCTTTAGCTTCGCGTGAATAGGGAGATAACATTTCGTCAGTAATTTGCATCTTTTCAACGGCTAAAGGATAATCGTTGTGTAATTCATGTAGCGAGTCAGGATACTCCAAGTCCACTTCCAAGATGTAACCAATAGGAGAATCATCTGATATAGTTTCGACGTTTATTGGATCATAAATCCATTTAAAATCTCTCAAAGGTAGCGACTCTGCCATGGTCCATCCATATAAATTATTTGCATCCAAGTAGGTAATCCAGGTCTTCGGTATAGTTGGGTCATAATCAGGTACTAGTGGATTATTTGCTTTAGCGTATCTATGACTAATCACCGATACTCCTCCACGAATCCCCCTTTCTAGAAACGTGTACATGTCAGGATCTTGTAATAGTTCTAGCTCTACTCCAGTCATTTTTAAACAAGCGTCCCAAGAAAATGATGGTGACGTAAAATAATGAGCAGGGTCTAATTGATAGTTGTATAGGCAAAAGTACCTAAAGTTTTCAAAAACGTCTCCAAGTAAGAGAACATCAGTTTCCAAGTATAGATCGTGGTAGTCTCCTAATGTTTTCATTTTGAACTCGTTCCATACACTCTGAGCGTGTTGATAGTCCTTGTCTGAAATTTCCTCACCAGTTAGAGTACTGGTAAACTGTTCTTTCGGTGGTAGTGTGACTTCATTAAATCTTTGCCAAGAGTCCATATAATCGTAGGGGTATACACATTTTCTCAAAAGGTAAGGTAGTTGCTCGGGTTTGAAATGGGTTGATGTTAGGGTAAACTTTTCTTCACCTTTATCTCGTAGATTTTTCGTAAGTTGAGCCAAGGACGCCGCCATAAACTGATAACTATCGATAAATTTAATGTGCCACCACTTCTTCTTTTTATGTTTAAGATCCAGCGAGAATGTGAGATAGTCGTCAAAGCCTTTTGGTATCACTGAGATGTTACTTCCTTTAATGTTCTTCATAGCAACCCCCAGCTTTTGGAGAATGAGATGTCCATCGTAGCGTCGAAGGTTATGAAATACCACCACCACATCACGTGATAGTCTATAGCTAAGGTTGCACTCATTATGAGCAGCCCCTCTATAGCTACCACAGAAGTGACAATGGTCCAGTACGCGTTCTTCACCCAACTCATCGCCACATATATTACATTTCCTAGTTCCCCAGTAGTGCCACCAATCTTGTTGGGTCATTTGAGGAGGTTTCTGCTGATCATATAGCTCTTGATAGTCTCTTCCCCACTTTATAACGGTATTTAAAAACCGCTCCACAGTCTCTTCACCTCGATACAGGTCAATTCGCCCGAGTTTCTGCGTATCATAGCAACAACCCATTACTTCAGCCATAGCATACCCACATGGAATATGCTCTTGATATTTCATGGTGTACGATCTCTGAGGATTCTGTTCACAACCAGCAATCTTCTCCAGAATACACTCAAAATCAGCATAAATAATGTACGGTTGTCGCTGCATCTTGTGATAATTTTTAAAATGCAACCATCTTTCTTCAGGCATTTCAACACACTCCATATCAGGGTTCTCACACCGTTGCATATGCTTATCCCGTTTCTCTCTTTTGTTAAACATACATAGACAATAGTGACACTGAAACTTCCTGTGTTCATACTTGGTTTCTGTATGAAAGAAGCGATCAGGATCCTTTAGCCAACAATAGTGTTGATTCTTTAGTAATAGCAGACTTATTTTCCGCTCAGCCTTCTTTTTTGATATGTGTAAAATTGTTAGCTTCTCGTCGTACCCATAAACATTAATTGATAAATTGTTCAATTCTTCAAATTTTGGGACATCCTCCACCTTAACTGGGAAATCAATACTATCAAAATTCAGTTCTTCAACATAAGGTTCATATTTAGAGATTCTGCAGGCATGATCAGTTCTGCTGATGGGGTGTAATGCTGCCAACACACTCCACATAAAACATTTATCATCGTCATTTTTGATATTAACAATAGCCTTCTTGTTTTGTAATTTAGAAGGCAAAGGTAAATAAGAACATCCGCGGACAGGTTCGTATTTGGATACGTGTAAGTCCAAATTATCGATTGATTTGACCACCCATCCACTGCCACGTTCCATAAAGTCCTCCACCTTCTTGTTTAAATTTTTAAATGATTCCAATATCATTCCACTGATTTCACGTTGAATAACAATACGGTGTACACTGCTATGAAAATAACAGGTAATAGTCTCATCAGGATCAGTTGCTTTTTCAAATGTAATCCGTAAAATCAAATCAAACTTGAAGCAGCTGAGGTCCTGCAGTATCGTAGATAATGTAGCTTTCAAGCTTTTCTTCAACTTCTTATACATTTCCCATAAATCAACCCACATGTAATCTGATTCCAGTGTAAATGTCTTGACATTATGATATCTCCCATGCTCTTTGAGAGTAAAGACAAATTCGCTGGTAGGCTTGATCTTTTCTTGAGGCTGTGAAAATACTCTAACACAGGAATGTGTTAGTTCATGTTCCTTCAAGTTATTTCGGCGAGCAAAACATTTTCCACAACTTCCACAGGCATATAAATAACGCTTCTCATGCACTTCACGTACATGTCTCAACATACTTTGTCGCTGTGAAAACAGCTTAGGACAGAGCGAGCACTGAAAACGCGACATGCTTCTAGCTTGCAAGAAACACAAATGACTAACCTTTTTATGTCTTTCGAAACTGAAACTTTTCTTGTCAGCATTGAGTAATATTGCGCAACGTTTGTTGTCATAGCAACAGGATGATCTATCTTTGTAATAAGCCAACTTTTAGGTGTTTGATGACTCATCAATTTCACAATATTGCGCAACTTTTGTTGTCATGGCAACGGGATAATCAATCTTTAAAATGCATCTATATTATTCAAGCTAAAGAATTATTCCGAACTGGGATTCGAACCACCACTTGGATTAATCTAGACTTGAATACAGCGCCTTGGACCATTCGGCCACGCTGACTAGAATATTTCTATCTAAAACAGGTTTATGTAGACAAAAGCAGGAATCAGGAGACTTTAACAGCCTGTCGTATGGAAGTCAATATGTGTAACAGCCTGCAACAGCACGAAGCTTTGAGTTAATAAAAAGCACAGATAAATGAGTAGTAAACGAACAACGAGAGCACAGATAAAAGTTTATATCTGTCACAATGGAGTTTAGAATGGAAAAACAACAACTATTTCAAAGTAAGTGCACCGTTTATGCTTTGTATGCTCTGCTGGGAACAATTTTTGTTGTTACAATAACAACTTTAATAATAGTATGCACACAGAAAGGACAATTAAGTGAACAAACTGGAAAGAATTCAACGTTCAATCCAATTACAGTGGAACTGTTACCTGATGGAATGGTTGGAATCAAACAAGACGCAATCAAACGAGTATATCCACTTAAACAATTTCACAAGATTCAAGAGTTTTTTGTGGCGGTGTTTCAATGGGGAAAAGTTGTCCATTAGCAGAGACTGATAGCTTATTATGTCCCTTTATTGCTGAGAGATTTTGACGTTCAGCTTTGTATAGTGGATGAGCAGCAAGTAAATGCTTAGCAAGCATTGGACCCATTCATATAACTAGAGAAGATTTAGTTAAAGATTTATGAAGTCAAACGACAAAACATAACTATTACTGCTGTGTGGAAACCTTGGCTTGCTTGATTGCGCAATATTGCGCAATGATGACTCACCACGAGTCACTCTGAATCAGAATTAATAAAAAGCCTTTCATTTTATCTTTTGGCTTTGTCGAGTGCGGTCGTGTTTTTAAAATGGCTCTCTTCAAGTGTACACAGTGTGCGAAGACGTTTTCATGATAGTATTGAAAGGAGACGTCATGTTGCAAAGGAACATTCAAAAGCTAAAACATGTTGTGGAGAAGAATTAAACACGCTACGATCTCTTCAAAAGCACAAAAAGGAATCTCACAAACTGGAGTCGACAATCAATCTCTAAGCCTACAACAAATACTCTGCGAATGAAAGGAGTGGCTGGTACGCAAATGATTACTCTCTTTTACTCCGGATGGCATTCATTCAGTTAACTTTTACAGAGCACCTTTTCACTATTCAGTGTGTGGTATACCGCAACGTGGAACAATATTACCAAGCTGCAAAAGCTAGGTATTTCAACGATTTTAAAACGTATGATAAGATTATGGCTACTTGGTCACCATCCGTTGCTAAACAACTGGGAAAATCAGTTGAGAGGATATAACGAAGAGCGTTGGCTTCAAATTGCTGACAGCGCGTAATGTCGTTTGCAATTGAAAGAAAAGATACGTCAACACCCCAAAATTGAGAGGCTCTTGAAGGACACTTGAAAGGATATCATCACAGAAGCAACGAAATATGATTCATATTGGACAATTGGAATGGATATATGCGAACCTACCATTAGTGATACATCTCAGTGAGTAGGAAAGAATAAACTTGGTGAAATCCTAATGAAGATTAGAGAAGAAATTTTAAATGAAAAATAACAGTTATAATATGTGCGTATTGATTGCGTTATGTGATTGATGTTGTGCTTGTGA
>JASAND010028723.1:0-61377 GCA_030248195.1 Trissonchulus latispiculum
TGAAATCTTACAGCAGGCTGAAATTGACGATAGGACTCCATTTTGTCAGACTGAAAGGATTTTGTCAAAAATGGTTTATCAAAACTCAACAATAAATAGCTCCTTTTACCGTTTTTAAGTTTAGTTAAAATTTGTTACGTCAAATAAGTTTTCGCCGAAAGCGAATTATAAACTGGTAGAGTAATTTTAATGCCAAACCTGTCCCAAATTTAATTACGTACTGAAGTTTGAAGGTTTAGTTTGCAATTTTATAAAAACGTTTGTCCACGTCAAAACAGACCTTCATATTTGCAGTTAAAAAGTGTTGACGAGAAAAATGGTAAGGTAAATTGAAGCATCAATCAATTTTACCCAAGTATTTCTCAAATCTCGAACAGTTAATCTTCAAACTCATTTCGGCAGACACAGTCAAACAGGCCCATGAAAGGAACAAAACTTCGAAATTTAATCAGTCGAATATAAGTTTATCAGTTGAAAACGGTTAGTGCACGGTTAGTGTTAGTGCGGTTAGTTGGTGTAATGCACGTACACTGTTGTTATTGTCTTCAGCTTCTGCTGTCTTTAACACATCTCCTAGTAGGATTAGTTTTTAGAGTCAACAAAAATCGATCAAAGTAACACCGTAGGAGTTTAGAAGACGCTGGTCTAAATTTGTTTCCGATATTTCATCGAATTTTATTACATAATTCTTCCAAAATGTAGCAATACGCTCAGGCGTTGTTTGTTTCTGAAATTCTCCGCAGACATTATCGATTGGAGGATGCCCATGCTTAGATTAATCAGTAACAAACATTGAATCCGATTAAGTTTAATAGCAGCGCATTGACAGGCGCCAAACTACTGCTTCTACGTTTGAAACTTAAGCTTTGCCCTCGGTCAATATGAACGAGCCCTCTTCCCTTATTTTAGCCAAGACACGAAGAACTGATGGTTGGAAAAGTATAGTGGTTTAAGACATCTGTCTAAAGCCGCAATAACCGGAGATCGGTTCACAGTTCAATGTGCAATTTTTATTTCTGCTGGAGCAGGAATGTATAAAAAGAGTTTTAGTATGTCCATTGCAGTATGAATCATTTCTCCATTAAGAAGCCTTATCTTCAACATAGGGCTAGCTTAGGGCTGAGCATTTTTGAGATACAATATGCAAATTAGGTTTAGCAGCTCCTATTCAAGCAGCTAGATGGACAGTCTTTACGCAGTCTTCGCCTTTCTGCAATTAACATGGTTGCACATTTTTGAGCACCAGTGTAGCTTGGGAGATACAACTAGATGCATTTAGGATTAGGTGGATAGTATGTAGCCTGCTTGCATGCATCTACGGCTCTACAAGTAGTCTCGCAGTTACCAGGCTCACACTAGTCTGTGCGGAATTTCACAAATCAGAAATCCCCAATCGAAAATTGCAACAAGACCTCACTTTTGAATAACAAATAATTCCAATTGTGATTGAATAATAACAGGTCTGCTACGGAATACTGCCTCTTTTGGGGCCTACTTGTTAATTTTGCATTGGTACAATTTATTGAATACAGAACGTGTGTAGAGTAAAGTCTAGTAAATCTATCTTGGTTCAAAATCCTAAAACGTACAGTTAGAATAAAGCGGTTTAGGTTTTTGTAAAGACACAATCGCAATAAATCTCCTGACAATTTTTGCTGACTTTTTGCTGGAAAGGTAATGGCTTCTAATATGAATTTTGCTTCTTCAAACATAATTAACTGCAGTGATTTCATGACACTTATTTTTCGCGACAGCAGCAGTCCACAACGAAACTAAGTCTCCACAAAGCTGAATTCATGTGTCTAAATAATTATTATTAATTACTTATTAATTAACTCTATCTATATGGCTCCATGGCTGAATATTTCCCTTTTAGGGGTATACTTGTTATATCTGTTCTCAAAATATCTCAAAAAATCTTGGAACGAGGTCTTGGAATTTGAGCTTCTGCCCAGAGCTCATATTCGAAGTTAGTGATTTTATAGGTATGTACGTAACAAAACGTATGGGATTAATTAGCACGCCAGTTTAGCAATCAAAGAAAACTAGCGGATGCCACTTGTTGTGGCCGTGACCGTATCTGAACGACGTCATTCCCGAATTGCATCGATCAACAAGTCAAATTGAGGATTAGGAGTCTTAGGCATGCAACATATATACAATATATATGTCGTGCGTAAAAGTAGTTTTTGCGTAATTCTAGATTTACGCAAACATTTTTGCGTAATTCTAGAATTACGCAAACGCCTTGCGTAAATCTAG
Organism: Trissonchulus latispiculum; assembly: GCA_030248195.1. Taxonomy (NCBI): domain Eukaryota; kingdom Metazoa; phylum Nematoda; class Enoplea; order Enoplida; family Ironidae; genus Trissonchulus; species Trissonchulus latispiculum. The sequence goes on from JASAND010028723.1 coordinate 2,263, forward strand.
AATTACGCAAATATATTTGGGAGGGTTTGTTTCGGCTTTGACAAGTTTTTTTTCACCGCCAATACAGATAACGTCGAATCGTTTCAATCGGCGAATAGCTTTTGGAGTTTTTGTTGTTGCGGCTTTGGCATTTTCCGTTTCCACGATCAGTTGACTCAGTTGATCACCTGTCATCAACGTGTAGGACCCTTTATGCACTGACTGTTCGATTTTGTCAAAAAACTTTCGAGCCAATTCTTCCATTGCAAGTGTTGTGAGTAGTTAACAAGTGGCAAGTTTTCTAGTAGTTTGGTGAATCAAATCGCAAGTGCACTATTTACATTTTAAAGCAGTTTCGAGTTCGACAATGAAAGGGAAATTGTGCAATTATTTCAACATTTACGCAAGGCATTTGCGTAAATCTAGAATTACGCAAATAATTTTGCGTAAATCTAGATTTACGCAAGACATTTGCGTAATTCTAGAATTACGCAAAAATCTTTGCGTAATTCTAGAATTACGCAAAAACTACTTTTACGCACGACATATATATTAATATATGAATTATTTTGACTTCAGGATATAAGGAATGTGGAGATATATAATATATAATAGTTTCGAAAGTAACAACCCGGAATCGGAAATACGCCGAATATTTCTATAAAAATAAATAATTATAATTATATTATAATATTATAATAATATCAAAGTAGCCTATGAAACAACCAAAACATGTGCCAGACAAAATCATTTTTATCCAGGTTTCTTTTTTTCTATTTATATTAAACTAGTGTTTTGCCTTCTAGTTTTTGCTAATGAAGTACGTAATGAAACATGTATTCTTTTTGGTTTGCCGCTTCTTCCGAAGGAATAGGGCAAACCATTATTCTCGTATTATAGTTATTATCATTATTATTACTATTATTATTATTAAAATTATTATTGTTACTATTATTATTAAAATTATTATTATTATTATTATAATTATAATTATTATTATCATTATTATTATTATTATTATTATTATTATGATTCTTGCCCCCCCTATTAACTCAAACCAGGAGCCCGGAGCTGAAATTTGGTGGGTATGTGGGGGTTGGTCCCAAACATGGCCCATTTTAGTATCATCGCTCTAGCCCCACCCAGTCGACCAAGACGGGGAATTTAATTTTTTAAAATCATCGTAAGGGGCTTCTCAAAGCCAGCTTCTCTCATCAAAAGGCGATTCTCAAAAATGGTCGGAATTTTTTGTCTCCGATTTGGCTTCGTCTCCGATCCAAAAAGTCCATCATAGGGTAATTTTGGGACGCAGATTTTAAATCTGCAATCGAAATTTTTCTAGCTCCTACGGATCTTGAGATATGGCCAAGAGTTACACTGTTGGAGACCGCAAAAGTGAGCGATATGCCCAGAAACGCCTAATATCTGTGTTTTTTGAACTCGTTAGTCAAGTTGGGTGGATTTGTTCAGATGCCCTTTGAAAAGAAGTGTCAAGTAACTTGTAGCAATATTTAATCGAAAATTAATTATCCCAACCGCCCTTTTATGGGCAACCATTTGAGATGGTGTCAAAAATGGTCGAAAACTATTTGTCTCCTGTTGGTTGAAAAGTCGGTCATAGGGTAATTCGGGAACGCCAATTCCAAATCTGCAATTGAAATTGTTCTAGCTTTTTTGGATCTGGAGATATGGCCTAAAGTTACACAACACAGTTGGAGACCGCAAAAGTGAGCAAACTGCCCAGAAACACCTAATATCTGTGTTTTTGAACTCGTTAGTCAAGTTTAGTTGGTGGATTTGTTCAGATGCCCTTTAAAAAGAAGTGTCAAGTTAATTTGTAGCAATAATTAATCGAAAATTCCTTATTCCATTTGCCCTTTTATGGGCAACAATTTTCAGATGAAGATGTCAAAAATGGCTTAAAACGCTTAATCTTCGATAGGTTAAAATGTCGGTCCAAGGGTAACTCGCGGACGTAGATTCCGAATCTGCAGTGAAAATTTTCTAGGTTTTGTGGATCTTGAGGTATGGCTAAAAGTGTGACTTAAATTTGATTGCATTAGCAAGAAGATTGTTTGTTGAACTGCAAAATGTCTTTAAGCTGAAAACTTCTTATCCCAACTGCACCCTTAAGGGCAACTATTCACAGGGAGAACGCCTTATCCCAACAGCCCCTTTAAGGGCAACCATTTCCAGAAAACAATACGAAAACTGAAATTTGACTGCAAATTAACGCTTCAAAATTACCTGCATAAAGAAAGAAGCGGTGGCAAACCCTTCTTGCCAGTTTAGCTTGTTTGTAATTTTTCTACTTCTTTATTGTGCTCTATTAAATTTCGAAGCATTTACTTCATCGCTCACTCTTGTATTAATTAAAAGTATTTCTGATAAAATCATAACAAACAGACAATACAAAAAACTGATAACAGCAGAGCGTTAAAATTGAATCATTTGGCCTCTAGATTTCTTCTGTCCTCCAAGTTCAAAATGCTTGCATCGTTTCAAAGGCACCTGGTGTCTGATCTTGCACTCAGAGCACTCCAATCGCAATGAAATCTTCTTTGTAGTTTTTGCCTTTTTTCTGAAAATCTGTCGAGTTTGACCTGAACAGAAAACATTTAAACTGATTATTTCATACTCTCAGGGGCTCATTTCATCATTATTCACAAGCAACGACTTGTGAACTTGTGACAATGCCACAAGTTGCTCAAAAGTTGTTTCACATCCTTCTTTCATTCGTTTTTCCTTCGCTATATTCACCAAAATAAGCAGACAACTTGTCAGGCAAGCACGCTGACATGACGTCAGAGCTCACGAGTTGAGCAAAGTACATGTGGAGGACTGGAGGAAGAAGAGGTTAAAAGAAAAGCATGTTAAGGACGCCTCACTCCAGTGTGGTGATCCAGTTAGGTGTAGGGTCAAACAGGTCGGCCGGCCGGCCGGTCAAAACAAACCAGTTTTACCAGTTTGCCTTATTTTTCGTGTATTTAGCAAAATGTGTAGCATTAAATGACGCATACAGTTAGTCCTGGTTATGTATAACAGATAATATATCAAGTATTGTCCTGGTTCTGAAGATGGCCGGCGGACCGGCTGTTTCTGACCCGGCCGGTCGGGCCTTGGCCGCGCCAGATTGGCGACATCCTGAGAATACCAGAGTAAACCAGCGAAAGTTTAGACCCCCCCAAGCGCAAATCACTTTTAGTCACCAAACCATCTCCAAACGAGGGAATCCAAATGCATTGTCAAACAGAATGAAACGACTCTTCGCCCCTTACATTCCCGTATTGTGGTGGGAGCATCGTTACGCAATGCAATGAAGAGAAGCTTTCCAGTAGTGTTTGAGGCTGGCCGGCCGCCGACGGGTCCTTAGGCTGCCAGCTGCCGGCTAGAGATGAGGACGAGCCGGACTTTTCCGGCTCGGCTCGGCTCGGCTCGGCTCGGAAAAATTTTGAAAGTGGGTCGGCTTGGCTCGGCTCGGCTCGCCAAGCTTGAAATTTCAAATTCGCCATATTGCATGGAATTTTTTTATTTTGTTCCTTGTTGTCTTGGTCAAATTTATTAACGAAGTCGTAACCTGTTATGATTACAAGTTAAGATTTATCTTTAGCCTCTCAAGATCATATTATATACTCGAATACCTACAAGAAGCAGTTACGACTTTTTCGCTATCTGATAAAATAAAAATACTACAAATACCCAGAAACACGGAATAATGGAATTTACAGGTAAGATTTTTAGGAAACCAAAACTGAGACGAAAAATGAAATAAGTCAAAAGTTTTTCTTACTAAAAGTATATCAATACCATACACAAGTTGGCGTCAAGGACAGTCTAATATTAAGATTAACATTTGCTTGGAAGGTATCGAGAAAGCTAAAGAAAATTATTGGCAATTATTATTAGTCTTCACTGAAATTATTGGCAATTTTACTTAAACAAGTTCGAAAATATAGCAGGGAAATTTGGTCAAATTACTATTTTTTGTTGGGGTCGGCTCGGCTCGGCTTGGCTCTGAGCTGCAGCAGTTCTCCGGCGTGGCTCGGCTCGGCTCGGGAGAAATTGCTGCCGGCTCGGCTCGGCTCGCTAGCCGAGCCGAGCCGAGCCGCGAGCCAAAATCCTGATCTCTACTGCCTGTCAGGACCATTTTAAAGCTGCAGCTATTATGACTGCTATAGGATATTGATTTTCGGATGTGCACAGAGTACAGACTAAAACCAGGTGCTGTATAAAGTTTTTGTATATCTAAATTGTATACCAGTTATTGTATAAATATGCAGTTACAGTTTCCAAACCAAGGCCCTCCTTGACGTATATCCCGCTTTTGTCCTACTGTCGGCACTGGAGCAGGATGATTTTGAAGAAGAAGACCGTAGAGTATGAAACTAAAGGTGAACATTTTCAAAGTCCGAAAGCCCGAGAGTATTCTGATATTGTCGTCGAGTAAAACTTTAATTTGTTGTGAATTAAACCCGTTCTAATTCCAGCTACAGTAGGAGAAGCTAACAGTGAGTTAGGTAGTTCAGCGTGGCGTAGTTTAGGCAATGCGTAGCTTAGCTTCTGCTTTCTAGCATAGCCAACAGGGTTTAGAATTCACATTAAGCATAGTTGCCCTAGATTATAAAATATGCAACCCGACCGGTGGCCGGCTTCGGCCGGCCGACCTGAAACACGACCCTCCAGTAGCTTGCTCTTCTTCTCTATAATAGTTACTCTGATCAAGAGTTAATAATAGCAAGAGTACGACACCGTACCTTTCCTAGTGTAATTGGCCTGTCATATGCTCGGAACAATAAGGCCGAAATCTCGGGGGGGGTCACGGTTAACACTGTTAACCATGAGTTTATATGCGTTTGAACTAAAATGAATCTGATTGGCTAATCCCCTACCTTATGTCAAAATTACGTGTATAAGGTGACCCCCCCCCCGAGATCTCGGGGGGGCTCAGCTTAACGTTGTTAAGCGTGTGTTTATATGTTTATAATATATAATTTATATATATTAGTGTTTATACTTAGCTATCGTAACCCTCACCAGTGCATTTCAATAGCAGCTGCTAACCAGCCAATCAAATGCATTTCAGTCCAAACGCATATAAGCACACGCTTAACAACGTTAAGCTGAGCCCCCCCCCCCGAGATCTCGGGGGGTCACCTTATACACGTAATTTTGACATAAGGTAGGGGATTAGCCAATCAGATTCATTTTAGTTCAAACGCATATAAACACATGGTTAACTGTGTTAACCGTGACCCCCCCCCGAGATTTCGGCCTTAATGTACCGAGCATCTGACAGGCCAATTACACTAGGAAGAGTCCCGTGTCATACTCTTCCTATCATCTACTCTTGCTCTGATTTATATACCTCCATATCCTCGTTGCTTTCTATCGTACCGACGTCTTCCTTGGGAATGAATGGATTCTTTGCTCTTCTTGTATTGAGTGACTTTATGAATTGTATGACGACGACATTTTCCAGTACAAAATGTGCGGCGAACTTTCGGGATGTTAACCATTTTATTAGTGAAAAAATGTCTAAAATATTAAATCACAACCGAAATCCAACAAGCAGTAATCTTTATCCGCGAATGATCTTTTAATCGAATCTTTTAATGATTGCATAAATCCGAACAAAGTTAATCCTAACTAATTAAACAGAAACTCAGAAATTACAAAATTTCAATCCATGACATTAAAGACTTGAAGAACATTGTGTGTGTACCATTACGTTTTCCTGTCTATCCTGTTTAATTATTATAAATTTTATCGAATTAAACTATCTGAGTTTGTTTTAATAAAACCTATTGAACTGCTTTTTGTTTTAAAATTTTTTCTTTTTCCGACATGAGCTTTCGACTAAAAATTCTTGTTCTTACTAAAAAGCTTAACAGAAAAGGGCCTCCAAACCTAATTCTTAGTCTAAATTAAAGGCTTAATTCACTCTTAGAAATATTCCTGTAGAAACTGCAGGAATCACTTTTGTAGATGATAAGTACAAAAGCTTTTGTAGAAAATACAGGTTGAGTCTTGTAATTTCTACAGGTCATCGTTGGTAGTGTTTACCGGACATACTTTGGTAGAATTGACTACAAGTTAGACCAGTATTCAGTACAAATGAAACCTGTAGTTTTCACTGGTTTACAGGTTTGCTCACAGGAAAGTACTCGATACGCTGATAACGCAAATTTTGTATATAAGGGCGACAGTGGTAATAATTTTTGAAGACTGAAATTTTTGAATTTTTTCAATCTTCCAACACCCAGTGGTTGATTTTTTTGTAACGGCCGCTCCCTGCTGAAAATATTTTGGGAGCGGCCGCCTCCCACACCTGCCCCCCCCCCTCTGACCCCTCTGAAATAACAGGTCGCTTCAGTAAAATTTACAGGTTTTGTCTTCTAAAAAATACAGGTTTGGTATCTGATATAGGATTGTAAAAAAGTCGAACTGAACTACAGGCTGCTTTTGTACTTTCTACAGGAAATTCCTGTAATAAAAACTACAGGTTTGCTTAGTATTTTCTACAGGAACAGGAAACTCCTGTCATTTTTACTATTCCAGAGACCGTTAAAAAATACAAACATTACTTTTGTGGAAAATACAGGAAACTCCGCTAGTGACTGACCGCACAGGAGCACTTTTGTAGAGAACTACAAGAATTCCTGTAATTTCTACAGGAGTCTTTTTAAGAGTGTTCTTAGTTCCTGAATATTGATAGATCAAAAAGATAAAATTTAGTTTTCCAGTCGGCATTAAGAAATAGTTCGTTTACATTAGTAGAACCAGTATGTTAAGGCCGGTTCACATTAGTGCACAAGTGCAAGCACAGGCACAAGCACAAGAACAAGCACAAGCACAAGCAGGCACAAGATGAAAACGTTCACACAAGGGCACAAGCATAGCCAATAGAATTTGAAATTGAGCCTGGCTACACCTTCTGTGTATAGTGCAAAACAATTTCCATTGGCTGCAGGCGTTGTGCTTGTGCAAAAAGTTAAACTGAATTCAACTCTGCGTTGTGCTTGTGCTTGTGTTTGTGCCAGTTTTCAATAGTGTGAACCGCCAGCCTGCACTGCCAGCAAACGTCAAAGTTGGTTCTGCTTTCTACTCTACTCTGACCTCAGACTTTGAAATCATCATTTAAAATAGTGAACTATCACAAAACAGATTTTATGCACTTCATGGCAAATTACTTCCAGTGACAGAAATGGTTCCAATTCTTCACTCGTTTTCTTTTTAAAATCCTTTAAGGATTATAATCCAGGTAAAAACGTCAGTCATTTTAAAATATTAAAACCAATTTATTTATCTTATTGGAGAAAAGAAACAAATCCAGAGATGAGTTTAGATGAAATTGATGACCTTGAGGGAAATGCTAGGGCTTGTTCCGAATTAAGAAACGAATGACCTAGAGACTAGGAAACTAGAAACTCAAAGGTGAAAGCAGAAACTTCGTTCGCTTATATATATAATAAAGGAAAAGAAGCTATTTGACAAACTTCCGTGCACTAGGCAATCACTACCGGCTGACAGTATATAATCTGCACAATCTTGCAGATGCCGTAGAAGTGCTCTAGAATCAATGGACAGAGTCAAAACTGAACTCAGAAGCTTTAGCAGCCCTTAAAGCAGTGTAGTGTCTGAATTCGCAATAAAGATTTATTTTGTAAAATGATCCAAACTGGCAGGCACAAAGAATTAATTGATCTTCTAATAATAGTTGCGCAATCTTACACCACTCAGTCAAAACGTAGAACCCGTCGTGGAATACCGACAGTCTGCAAATTAAACAGCAACGTCAACGTTCGCAAAGGGTATTGACAAATAGTGGTATAGTTTAAAGCTGCAAAGAACTCCTACCCTAGCTATAAGCAAGCCAGTTTCAATGTACACAGTGACATTTACTGATAAGGCTTCTAAGTGTGTGTGGTAGTATGATCCGGCCTTACATGTATAATAGAAAACAAAGCTAATATAAAAGCGTTTCATCCGTTTTGTTCTTTTTCTTCTAAAAGAATAAAATAAATTCGTATTAGTAAAGTCTTAATGTCGTAAAGTACTATGGTTTACTGAGGCTTATAAAACCGGTACTCAGTAGAGTTATTGTTATCTGCTTCTATACGTTCTTTGAGATTGAGAAATGTTTGGTCCGTTTAAGACAATAGAACGATCGGTAATTTTTGATAGGACTGTTAATTATAATTACAGTATCTTCTTAGCATCCATATTTTATTATACACTGCAATCATTTTATTTTACATTTTTCAAAATCCTAAATAGTAGAAGAGCTGGTCAGCAATTATAATTACAGTATCTTCTTAGCATCCATATTTTATTATACACTGCAATCATTTTATTTTACATTTTTCAAAATCCTAAATAGTAGAAGAGCTGGTCAGCAATTATATAAGCTTCTGTGTGTGTTTCTGACTTGGACTGTACACAGCTAATTATTAGTTTTGTTAGTTTGGTTCATATCAACATTGCTATGATTGTGTAAAGGAGGCCAGCTAAACAGCTTTTTCAGACCTTTTCTAAATCCTTCATATTTAAAGGAATAAATAAAAATGTTTAACCCGGAATTTAAATTGGTACAAATCCATCCGAAAGGGGCAAATTTCTTAATTAATATGACTGCATGGGATTGTGGCAAGCTGTTGAGAATAGAAATAGCCAATACAGGAACAGTAGCAAAGAAAAATGTCGTCATCACAACAATAGCAACATTTTTTGTAATTTTAAGCTCCTTTTTAACACTTTCTTCACTGCTAATTCTAGTAGTTGCATTAATTTTTTTCAATTTTTTGTTTAGCAGAAACAGAGTAACGCAATAGACTACCATGCTTCCACAACCGCCACCCATTAAAACCCCAGAATGGATATTGTATACCCATTTAGGTACAGCTGCAGTTGAATAGCAAGACACAGCAGCAACCCCTTCCATATTGGTTGCGTAAGATATCACCAAAGAAGCAATCGCCATAAAGCTACACCAAGAGTAAACTATTGCAATACTAATAATACAAAACTTGACACCCAACTGGTCATACAGTTTGACTGCTTTAGTTGCAGTAAAGCGGTCAATACTAATAGTTAATGTCATCAGCAAAGAACATTCAGCACCAAATGTAAACAATACATTAAATAGCATTTTCATGCAATAAAATTGCGAAACTTTCAAGCAATTCTGCCTGCTAAAAAGGTAATACAGTCTATGTATCGCAGCCAGAAAATATCCCGTACCATAAATAAAGTCGCCACCTAAAATATAGCAGCATTCCATTACAGGTGTATTTTTAAACTGAATCAAAGAAGCGCGCGCCCGAGGTTCGGTTCCAAAAATCGTTACTAAAGCTTAGTTTAAATCTATCAACTTATGTACTGTATTTATATATATATTACCAGGAGCACATAATTACTAACACCCGATTGCACCAAATGAGTTTAAAATCTAATTAGCCAAATTAGATTTTAAACAAATGTGTTATGTAAGTGTATGTCACTAGGCATGCACTTAGGGCCTTTTCAAGAAAGGGTAGAGAGAGTTAAAATTAACTCGATCCTATTCAAGAAAGAGTTAATAGAGTTAATTTTAACCCTGCGAGTTAGAAAGAGTTAAAAACTTTAATTCCGCGTGGATTCATGAAAAGAGTTAAAACTAACTCGCTTTATCTCTGCCCTTCTCAAGAATCGCGTGCAGAGTTAAAAACCTGTGGAGTTAAATTTAACTCTACCCTTTTCAAGAAAGGGTTAAGTTTAACTCTGTTTAACTCTTTCTGAGCATTTTCTATTGAAATTTAACCCCAAGCAAAACACGCAGGTTAAGCAGGGTTAAAAATTAACTCTTTTCATGAAACCATGTGGTTAATTTTAACTCTGTTAATTTAAACTCCTTTTAACTTTATAGCTTAACCCTGTTGGATTAAAGAGGGTTAAAACACACAGAGTTAAAATTAACTCTGTGCTTTCATGAAAATAGTTAATTTTAACTGTACTGTACTTCACTTTACTCTACTCTACGCTACCCTACCCTTTCTTAAAAAGGCCCTTAGTGATCAGAGCAAACACTTATGCTCTGCTGAACCCTCCCCCTCCCCGCAAATCATACCCATTACTTCAAAAGAAATTGACACGTTATGCTTGTATTCTAAGGTTCGCAGCGGACGACACAGAACTCGCGCAGGCACAGCTTGTGTTTCGAGCTTTAACACACAAGCCTAAAGCGAGTGAGCGGACCCCCGCTTCGACTGATCGACTGACACCCGTAATGATTTGCCGGAGGAGTCACTAGTGTCTGATTGGAGGGGGAGAGAGGGTCAGCCGTTAGCGAACAAAGCATATTGGTCTGATAACAGAGAGTGTGCCTAGTGGCATTATCTTACCATTATGTACTCTTCATATTATTTTTGTAAAACATGGGTTACTTTTCGGACAGCGATGAAACCATAACTAAAAGTTTACGCTAAGATTTTATATATGTTTTCATATATAACTGACCTGCAAGGGCAGCAAGCAAATAATAAGCCCTGCCTTGTAGACTCTGATTAGTCCAAATCACGGTAATAACCAAGCAGCTTCCTAGCATGCAAATTAATCCCAAAATAAAGTAGGCTGCACGCTGACATACATAAACCGAATTGTCCACAAACAATTCCATCCAGGTATCATTGTTGCAATGGCCCATTTTTATTCTGCTAAGATCAAAGGAAAAAGCGAAAGTGTTGAATAACAGCAATAAACTTTAGGATCATACATAATTTATGCTTAACTTGTATGTGTGGCTTTTATTATTTGCCGTGGTGCAGGCCTTCAAGCTTAGTTAGTTGGTTTCCTTTCCTCATTACTTAAAATTACAGATCCTTGATAATGGATCAGTAGTTGTGTATATGGTATTTTGTAGTCCTTGAGATGCCAAGGACCATAATTTATACTCATAATAAGACATTTGAACGAGCCGACATTTTGGAGGAGATGAACCCGAGGACGAAGGCCGCCAAAAACCGGATTTTAGGTTATTGCCCAAGAAACGGGGGAAATCGAATTCTAAGGGGAAGGGGTGAGCAACCCCTCTGAAGGGTATAGGTACTGCAGTTCTAGTGGAAGGGGGGCCCAAGATACACCCAAGCACACGTCATAATGTAGGTTGTTCTTGTAAATTAAAGAGTCCTGGGTTGGATAAATGATGGGCTGTGTTTCGAGCTTAGGCCACGCACTTGGATTGTAATTACCGGAAATTTATGCATCGAATTTTAGGGGAATGTATACACTATACAGTATAAAGAATCAGCAAAGCAGGAAACTTGAAAACACCTCTCCCGTCCCGTTATCTTGGGAGGGTATTTAATAGTTAGATATGTAGTAAAAGAAACACCTAGTCTGAAAATTAGTTGCTTGGTCCTTCACCCCAGTCTTTTTTGCTTCTTTCTTTAACTTCTGAGTTCAACCTTTAACATTTTTAACCTTTCAGTCCAATGTTCCCTTAAAAATATCATTGATTAGCTGTCGATAGTGTATTTGAGACAGGCTCAACTCTAAGGCCGGACTAAGTATTAACATTATATGCGTTAGCCTATAAGCGTAGTCGCTGTTACATATTTTGCTTGCAAACGGAAAGTAAGTTACATGTAATTCAATTTAACATTCGATTGACGTTATTCCGCAAATATATTTCTACAATATTTCCGCAGATAACAACACTAACAAGCAAAAGTGTCTGCAAAATATTAAGCAGTTTCAGAGGACCATTTTATCAAATTGTAGGCCTGCTGCGCAGAAGGCTTTCCTTTAATGTTGGCATCATATATACTGTATGTAGTCTGTAACTTTTTAGGTGTGGTTGCAACTCATTTGGCTTTGTTTGTTTGGAATCACCAGTATGACAAATCTATTTGAGAGTTTCAGCGGTGCAGAGCAAAATGTCGTTCTTTTTGACCAAAGTAATTCACTTGCAGCAAAATTGTCTGCAAAAGGTCGAGATCATTTTGCAGCAATTTAGTATACATTGTAGACATTTTGTACAGCTAATATTTCGCAATCTTTTTCGGCTTCTCAGTAAATTTGATTTGAATTTGAATTTGATCTAATTGTATGCTGCCCGCAACACAAGCGTAAGAAATGCATGAAAACAGGTTTGATTCGGGAGAACACGCTGAAATGTTGTACACTTTTTCTAGAGACTGGTTTCAAACTTAAAAGCAAGCGATTTATTTACATTCTAGAATCTACACGATAAATATATGCAGCCTATGTTAAACCACACAGTACACGCTTTCATGCAACAAACATTAAATTTCCGTGTAGAGCATGCAAAGTTTATTAACCGAGCAAATTTAAAAGACCTGCTGCGCTGAGGCGCAGCAGGAAAAATAGACAAAATGGAGATGAAACGGAGGTGATATATACTTTGCTTATGAATTTTCAAAAGACGCTTTCGCCGCCTTCATTTGCTAGCTTTATTCCTTCGAAAAGAAGCCGATTCCGTCTGACTGTGTATTTGATTGCCGCTATTGTGAAATGCAAAATGACAGCGCGAAACTCATTAAGAATGACAAGTACATAGTGTCCAAATAGAACAAGGTTCCTCTGCCGAGAGTCTAAATCTACCCATAATTTAATCTCTCACATTTAGCGAAAGTAAGTCCTGCGGGGCTAAAGTTAAAAATAGCAATACTAAGAGCGATACCTAAGAAGTGCGAACGATGGAATTCCAGGGTTTAGTTAGTAATAGTTTGATATTTGGATTTGCTATCTCATGGCCCATATGGGGGCGTTAACCGTTAATATTTGTAGTTTACTATGGTAGTCATGATTTTATTTACATACTTAACAAAAAGAGTACTGATGTAGGGTCTGTCTAGAAAGATTGAAACAGGCGGAGAGCCAACCTTAGCCTGCATGGAGGTTTGAGGATCTGACCAGCAATTCTTGGAATTCTTTTCTTGAAATTTCTTGGAAAATATATTTCTTGGAATTCTAAACAATGTCGTTTATCTCGCGTAAACTTCAGAAAGTTGAAATACAGCGTATCTAGTGGTCTATGTGTATACTCTTGCTGTTTTGGTTGTTGCTGATTTGTAGCGTATACCAGTGCAGCTCTGAAAATTAATAATTCGATCCATGTTCTAGGCTGTTAGTTTCATTCCTAATATCGGTTGTATTTATTATATTATATATACGATGCATGCACTCTTATGGATACATATGCTGCATAGTGCATACATATCTTGCATATACACAGTACACATCGCACCAAGAACAGTTCTATTAATGCTAGATTTTTCCAAATGGAAAATCTTTGTACAGGCTATTCCAATCAGGCCAGTATTCTTTTTTAAAGTTCTCTGAGAAAGTTACAAGATTTTTCATTTCCTTATGAATTATTTCTGCGTGAGGAGTGTCCACAGGAAAATACAATATCTGAGCCAATACACCAAATATAGACGCGTCTACCTAAAGCAAAACATATTTGGAGACATAACAACATTGCAACTATAATTAACAATAATTAAAATGGTTGAGAAATCAGTTTACTACAATTTTCTGTTTATCTAGTTTAGACTAGGAAGGTACAGTTTACGTACGGTTTTCAAAAATAACACCATAACTAAAACTTGTGCCTCTACAGCACTTCAGGCCGAAAAGCTTGCGCTTGAGGTGGCGATCTAGGCAAACGCCTTAGCGATTGAGCCATCCAGGCACAAGCGAACCAAGCTTAAGCTCAAATTCGTTCCCAAACCGCAGTGACATCTTTAGATAAAGAATATATACAGTCAGTAGTCGGAAGCAACCAAACCTCGACAGCTTCAAACCGTAACGGCCAACATTTAAACGGATGGCGCCTGATTATTTAAGTTGTTAGCCACGGCTTCATTCAACTTTAGAGACCAGACCTCACAAACAACTTCACTATCTTTTAAAACTTCTCATTAAAGCATCTCCCGCGGATAGCTCCAATGATGCCGTGGGGTCGTGGTAGACGCAGCATCCTGTAAATGTATATTACCGGATCTGATAGATATATGTTTCAATAAAGCTTCAACAAACCCTGGATGCAAAATTTCCAAACATAAAATCTTTTTCTCCTAAATAGTCTGAAACAGCGCGAAGGTCATCTACGCCAATCCGAATAATGTCGTCTCGAGAGTGCCTCCCTATTCCGTGACTCCACAGCTTTCTTTGCATCTGCAATAAAGCCGGCAGTTGAAATAGAATTGCCTCGAAAAACAATACTTCTTCACATTGTAAGGTCCGCAAGCGCAAATATATAATAAGCTGTCGATAAACACACAAAGTGAAGAATAAAACAGCTAATAAATAAGACAACTGACATAGGAGTTGAAAAATTGCAATTATGTAACATCAGCGATCACGTGCAAATTTGCTTTTCTTGAATCACTTCCCCATTTGCCTATGCTTTCTTTTTGATATTGCGCAATGCCCTACTGCCACGAGTTTAAAACCTTACCCCTTTCCGTAGTATATATCTTGTAATTATCATAATAATTGATGATAAATGCCAACCAAGCGCTTTTTCACAATAAAATTCTTCCGACTTTTCAACGTATCTGACAAGTGAGTAAGACCTAGAATGTAGGAAAACGTACGCTCAGTCAGTTCCAAATAGTTTCAAAAATGAAAATTAATAAATAATAAATAAGCTAGGTTAAGGTCAATGCTCTAAATTCCAAATAGTGTTGTGCGTTGGCCGGTGCTGCCAATGGCCGGCCATTGGCCGTCGGCAGAAAAAATCTCAGCCAATTGGCTTGCCCAGCCATTGGCCGTTGGCCGACCAACGAGCAACGGTCAACTGGCCTGCCAACGTCAAATCCGGCCCGCCAAGCCAAGCTAACCAAGGAAAATTTCGGCCAATCCCAACACTATTTTCAGATACGTGCACGCACTCCAGCTAAAATCTTACAGCATAATTTACGACACAAAAGAAGTTGTTGCAAAATGAAGGAAGTTTTGGAAAGGAAGGAAATACCAGAAAGTAACATTTTCAATCATTTGTTCAAATGCTCTTCCAATAGCACTTTCTTCTTGAGTCAGACCATCCTCTATGTGGAACACTTTTGTCAAATGATCAATTGTAAAACCGGAATCGCAAAATTCTACTCCATTCAATTCAATAAACGGAATTTGCCCTTCTTTTGAGAATACACCCACCGGAATAGGGATATTCTAAAACAAAAATGCTAGTAATTTTAGTGGATGCAGTATATTAAGCTATTTAAGCCAGAATTTGTAATGCTAACAAGAAGAAATGTTCATGGTACAGAAGGACAAAAAGAAGTATAAGTAACAATTCACATTGGTAATACCAAGAGTCTATAAAAGGAAGAGTGAGACACTCGACCCTTCCTAGTGTTTTAAGCTTGCAATATGCTCGGCACATTAAGGCCGAAATCTCGGGGGAAGTACCACTTCCTGTTGTTAACCATACGTTTATCAGCGTTTGAACTAAAACGCATCTGATTGCCTAATCGACTACCTTATGTCAAATTTACGTGTATAAGCTGACCCCCCCCCCCCCCCAGAGATCTCGGGGAGGGGGGTCCCATTTACACGTACAAGTTTGTAAAAGCGTTTAGACCTTTCACTGATTGGTAGATTTTTAACTACCGTTAGGAGGAATGAAACGGCGGCCGGAAATCCTGATTTTTCCTGTGTTTGCCCAAAAAACCCCGAAAAATCCCGATTCTGGAGAGGGGGTGAGTGACCCCTCTGGGGTGTGAGCTCCAGGTCTGGAGGGGGGTTAAACCCTACTCGCCCGCCCACCCCCCAAAGCACATGTATGGTCACGACTCATGGAGTCAAGCAATGATAAGCTAGCACTAGCAGCCCATGATGAGAGCTGCCTTGGACTAGGTAAGAACCTATAAATCTGAACGTACATACTCTTGGCATCAAGCTTCGGAAAGATTAAACTTCACTTGATATGAAATTACACACAACTTTTCGAAATATCATGCTAGACTCATGGAATATAGGACTATACCACGAGTTTAAGGCGTTGCCACGAATCTATGAGTATGATCAGAACTGCATACCTAATCATTACGTATATTATTACTGCTGAGATTAGATACAATTTGACAATTTGTAGAAGGATGAAAGCGGTTTGTCAAGGGTTACTACTAATCTACAGCTTGTACCTATCCTAAATTCTGCTGTTTGCAAGTAGGTTGTTTAATTGTTTGCTCACTTCGTATGGGATTTGATTAATCCGGAGCCAAGACTCCAGCTTTATACTGAAGGGAGAAATGCTTGGCAGAGTGGGACTGGGAGGAAACTGATAGAGATACACAACATCCGTTTTCCAGTCCTTTTTTATTGGCCGTTTTCTGGTTGGCAACAGTGCGGCTTTTGCAGCGTAAACGAATAGTCCAACCGATCCAGCGCAGATAGTAAACTTAAGCTGTGGTGAAAGAGAGTTAATGAAATCAGTAATCGCTGCCATATTTTCTGTATTCAAAGACTTGCTTCTGCAACAAGGAACATGAAAAATTATCGTAAATTATATTTATATATATAGCACTTCATTTGGATAATGTTAATAAAAGCACAAAAGCTGGCAACTTCAGTAGCATACGAAATAAAATATAAAATTCGAAGCTGGTGCATATATATAGCGTTTTAATGAACTGCCGCAACTGTGTTCCGTCTTAAAAGTATATCAATTATTTTTGACACAGCCTTTATCAGAGACCACACAATGTTGTTTTCTTCAACACTTTTAAAGTTTATGAAAGCAAACAAGTGATAGCACAGTCGCTCTTGAAGCGTACATACATACCTATAACTTAAAGTGCTATCTATACCTAATGTTACATTTAGAATGCCAACTGAGTCAGGCAGTTGGAAGGGGATAATGAAAAGGATGACAGCAGATGCAACCAAATCTCTGGCAAATTCTGTAAAAGTCAGGACAGGATCATAGGTGGAGCAGGAAAAGTTAGTCGCGGGCCCGATTTTTCTTACCCTCCCCGGTCCGCCGGTTGGTCGATAATCAATGGTCCAGAAAGAAACCAAAGGCCAATTTGCCTATTGTTAAATTCTATTTCTACATCAATTTTATACACTTGCTTCATTATCATTTCACATATGCATTCGTGTGACTATATATACTGCATCTGCAACCGTCACGTGGAGACGCACAACACAAATGTTCAACATTACACAGGCAGTAATTTTTAAAACAGTTGACGTGTAATACTTGTAGTTTGTAATACCAAACAGCAGTCTACGGCGAATTGTTCAATAGAAAATGGCTAAAATGCCAGCCACGCCATCAGCCAACGTGGAGTTGACTGCCCCACCCCAACATCAAATTTCAGCCAAGTCAAGCTAACCTGGTATATTTTCGGCCAGTCACATCACATTGGTGTTTTAAAACGGCCGGGAAGCCGGTGGCCGGCCGCCGGCTTTTGAGCCGGTGGCCGGCCCGGCTCAGTGTCTGGCCGTGTTCGGCCGGCGGCTGGCCGCCGGCTTAACACAAATATTTGTAATTAACACAGCAATTTGAGCAGAGCCGCAAATGTTAACCTAACAAATCCAAGACTCAATGTGAGCTTTTCCAAATATATAAAATAAAAACCGATTCCCTTGCCTTTGTAGTGCACAATATAAATATTTGCAACTTTCTAGCTCAGATTGCCTTCAAACACTGAAAAATATGTCTGGCTAGCCGCCGACCAGTCGGCGGCCGGCCGGCCGGCCGGTGACATTGTTCGACGGCCGGCCGCCGACCGGTTCAATCCGGCCGTTCTGAAACATTACATCACATCACTAATACCAAGACTCAAGAGTACATAATAAACTAATAACAAACTATAGTTATTATAACTAACTAATAACTAACTATGTAACTCTTCTTATTTGTTATTAAGAGTTTATAAGGAAGAGTAAGACTCCCAGCTCTTCCTAAAGTATTAAGTTTGCATGATTGAGTTTCATATATATGTACAAGAAAAAGTATTTGGACATACCCGACTATCTGTTACCTATTTCTGGAGCTATATCAATTATTTTGATAGGGCATCTTGTAATACAGCATTGAAACACATAAAAATGTTCATACATGATTGTTGCCAATAATACAATTATTAGGCAATACATAGATATCGTAACATAAACCATATGAGTAGTGCATGCGACCTCTACCAGACTCAATTCTCACACCCGCGGCTCATCGGTGGAGGAGTGTGGAATTCAGTTTTTTAAAACTTTTACAAAATCCCCCAAAAACATATACCAAAATTAGTTTCGCCGCCGGTCGCCTCAAACTAGTGAAAGTTAATTGACACATAAACATGAAACAAGAATTGTGTGACAACATAAAAACCTAAACAAAAACGTCTATTTAGCAGTGTTGACGAATGGGATGGGATCCCATGGGATCCCATGGGATGGGATGGGATGGGATGGGATGGGATTCAGATCTCGTCCCATATGGGATGGTGGGATTACTTGGGACTGAATCCGCTTTCACAGTGGAATACCAAAATTTTGCATTTTGAATTTTAACTTTTGACAATTGTTTCAAAATTATAAAAATTTCTAGATGCATCCGTATTATATATTGAGCTGTTTTTGCCCGAACCAAGATTTCGACATTGGATTTGACTACAGTTATTTGCCGAGTCTACTGCTGCCTGAACGTGTAAGATTAACAGCTCCTAGCGCAATTCATTTTAACTCACAGCTGGGGCCAATTTCATAAAAGTTTGCAAGTTGCGGATCCCGCAACTCGTAACTGCAAGTTGCGGAATTGCAAGCTGCAAGTGTTTCATAAAGTGCCAAGTGCGGAATCCGCACATGCACTTGAACTGCGAGTCAAGTTCGATGCAAGTTGCAAGTCCGCTTCTACACAAGCAGCAAGTAAGTGTTTCATAAAACTCGCTGGAACACTCTGCAACTTGCAAGTGCGAGTAAAGTCGTCTGATTTTTACTAGACGATTTTCAAAAAAAGTGAAATTTCTGTCGTAATTTTTGTTTGTTTTTAATAAAATTTAAGAATTAACTGTTTTGAAATGTTTTGAACATTTTGTGAAAATTTCAATAAATTTCATGCAATAGTGAAAGAGTTACGATTTTTTGAAAAATTATGGTAAATTTTCCTTCTACTCGCACTTGCAACGCAAGTACTCGCACTTGCGTTGCAAGTGGGTCAAGTTCCGCTACTTGCTTAGCTAATTTCCGCAAGTTTGCGGAAAAGTTTTATGCAACACTTGTAATCCGCACTAGCGTTTCAAGTGCGAGTACTAGCACACTCGCACTTGCAAATCCGCAACTTTTTTATGAAATTGGCCCCTGGTATATTCTGATGTTTCAGTCACTGAAACTGAAACTATTCACAGGCTGTAAAGGTTTGCGTTTCGGTCAAGAGACCTGAAACTGAAACTAAAATTATTTTAATCAGTCGACAAAATCAGCAATTTGAAACTAAAATTTGGGTATTCTGCAGGATGAGGCTTTATAATCCTCAAATTATGCTTTACATGAAACCTAGACGCTAGAAACGGTCTTTTCTTGAATGAACTCAAACTGAAACGACTGAAACTAAACTGGAACCGAAATTATTTTTTGTTGCTGATTGAAACTTAAAGAAAACTGAAACTGACCAAATTTTTTTCTGCCTACAGAAGCTGAAATAATTTTGGATCACCGACTGAAATGTAATTAAAACCTCTTCTAAACAACTCTAAGAGATGGATACTGGATTATTATATATCTCATAACCGGATATCCGCCTATTTTACCTGAATAGTAAATATCTAGCTATCGGGATATATTTAGCTAACCGCCTAGCATCTTTTGCGCTTTCCCTCCAGCCCTGGCTTTACATTTTTTGACCAATACTGGAGGCTGATGAATTAAAATTTATTTAATTTAAAACATTTTTTAAAATTTTGAATCTAAGTTTGGTAAGGGGGGGCTAAGAGGAACCGAAACATTTTTTGAAAAAATTTTGCTGAAAGCTTGCATACAGGTGTTTGTGAGGCGATGAGAACGAATCTGAAATCCGTTTTCCGGTCTAGCTTTCGTTAGCTGACTGATTCAAATTTTAAAAATTTGATAAAAGTTTGATAAGAGTTTCTTCATCAATTCTTCATTTGACAACGCTATAATATACTTGTCTGTTCAGATTTTTCGAAAAAACTAATCAATAGTGCATAATACAAATTACAAGTTGAATGGCTTTATGCAGACACATACTCGTTAAATGAAGCAGTAATGGACTGATAAATAGTTGTTTGACTTTGTACTCAAATTTCAGCCGATGTGGGATAACATGGGATTATATTTGATTTTCCATAAACAAGTGGGATGGGATGGGATGGAAAGAAAAATTTTCGAGTGGGATGGGATGGGATGACCCTTCGAAAAAAATCCCATTCGTCAACTCTGCTATTTAGAAATGTGTATCCAAGAATTTAATGGTGAAATGTCCAAAAGCTTATTAAAATTGTTGTGTTTACATGACTTCAAAAAGTAGCGTTTTAAGCTTCGTGTTTTATAATTCATTTGTTTAAGCGTCAGATACACTTCTCTAGAAATTTTTAAAAAATCATCAGAATTGCTACACAAATTTGAAATTCTAATAATTTCATTAGCAAAAACGTTGTAACTTCAGAATTTGGAAATATTGCTATCTATTTCTGGCAAACTAACAGCGTTGAACGAGAAAAATTTTCTTTTATCAAAAACCGAAGTTATAAATTTTCCATTTTCTATGTTAATTTTTATATCTAGAACGTCTGCTAGTGAAAAATGATCATTTACTAAGTTCAGTTCTAGATCCGCTGGATAAATGAGTTTCCAAAGTTCTAAGAAAATTCCGCCATCATTGATAACCGTTATGTCGTCAATATATCGAAAAACATATTTAAGTAGTTCAAGCTTTTTATAATCGTTTCTATCAGTCAAGTTTAATAAATTTGAATTCGTAGTAAAACAATACAAGATTAGCTAAGAAAGGACCACAACTTGTACCCATCGGGATACCTATCTTCTGCCTAAAAACTTTACCACCTACACAAAAATATGCATTGTTTACCAACCATTTACACATTTCACAAAAGGTTTCATAGTTTACGCATCTACTAGATTTGTTTTCACTGAAATAAGCTGATTTAAAACCGAAATTTAATTTTCTTTGGTTATGTCCAAAAGCAATTTTAGCTATTGCAGTTATTGCTTTAATAATTTTGTCGTGATTTAAATTTGTATATAACTTTCGAAAAGTCGCAGACTAAAATATCTTGACCATATTATGCCCAGACCCATCTCTTTTCCTGCGAAAAGACAACTACTGGCAGAACCTCCTCCCCATTGGAAACGTCCTCCTGGTGGGATCCGATTGACATGGCAAAGGACGATCCTGAAGGACGGTCATCCGATTGGAAAACGACACTCACGGACCTTGCTATAAATAGGCACCAATTGACTATCATGGTGATCTGTGGAACAGCGGAGGGTCCTGCTCAGGCATCCATATAAGCAAAGCATAAGCAAGTATATTTATCACTTTGTTGCGTAGAACGCGATCGTATTAACGATATAAAAATTATATAGTTAGGCTCAGACAATCTCCTACAAATTCGGCAATATTAATAAAACATCGTTTCCACGAAAATTCTATGAATTTCACCATTTCTTCAAAATGCCTTATATTGCCTGAACCTAACTAGCTATATAATTTTTTTATATCGTTAAAAAGCCCTGTTTCCACGCAACATAGTGATATAAAAATTATTGCTGTACGATTCTTCTAGTTCAAGTTATAGTACTTAATTTGGAGAACACGACCTGTTTTGAAAATTGTCGGCGTTCTACATATGTTTACATGCTGAGAAGCCCCCTCCCTAGGATATCGGCCTTAATGTT
Organism: Trissonchulus latispiculum; assembly: GCA_030248195.1. Taxonomy (NCBI): domain Eukaryota; kingdom Metazoa; phylum Nematoda; class Enoplea; order Enoplida; family Ironidae; genus Trissonchulus; species Trissonchulus latispiculum. Next base: position 24,127 of record JASAND010028723.1, read on the forward strand.
TCGAGCACATTGTAAGCTTAATCGTGTCTTAAGGTGCATTCATTCTTAGCGTGTCTTAAGGTGCATTCATAGTGGCGAGCGCATAGACACCCGCGTCGATGCCTCGGATTGTAACATGCCGATTTAACGGTTTAAAATAAATTGTAGCATATTCATGCTCACAAATGCATGCAGACGCTTATATCTGCTCTGCGCATCTGCTTGCAACAGGAACTATGAATGCAGCATTACCCTTCCTAAACACTTATTATATACTTTATATGCTAATACCAAGAGTACATAGACAAGCGTCACACTCTATGCAGTGAAGGCTGAAACTATGCTATGCGCGCTATCAGCTTACCCCCTCTCACACCGCCCCTATATGGGTACATAGTTCCAAACGGCGGTAGCTGACTGCTTTGTATAATTACACGTTATAATTAACATGGACCCAAATTGGGGAGGGGGTGCAAGCCTGTATATTTAACACATAGATGTACAAAAAATACTAAGCGAGTGAGCGAACCTCGTTTGGAATTATGTACACATATAGGGGCGGTGTGAGAGGGGTCAATTTGGGGAGGGGTAAGCCGATAGCGCGCATAGCACAGTTTCAGCCTTCATTGCACAGTGTGACTCTAGTCACACTCTTTATGTATTATGTACTCTTGCTAATACTCATACGTTTCTGTCCAAGCCCAAAACAAGCAGCAACTGAACCTAACCTTAGCACGATTGAGATTGCGCAAAACGAGCATTTCAAAATCTGTACTAACCTTGTAATGAGAAAATTGTTCACTTTCTTGACACATCGAAATAAAGCATTTGGAGAGCTATTCCGAATGACAGAGGTCATTTCATTTTCGTGTCAAACCCCCTATTTTCGCTGAACAATTATGACGATCTAAAAATCGCGCCCAACCTTATTAATTTCTCAGCCGTCATTCTAGTCAGCCAGTAGAAATACCACCAGATCCTGCATCTCTGGTAGCTAACCTTTCCACTACTGCGACATAAATTGGAGACAGGCAGCACGGATCCTAATAATAATTAACAAAATTTTGGTATTTTATTAACAAATATACAACCTCACAGTTGATAACAACAGTGGACAAATAAAACAATACGTAACTACATAAGCACAACATAATGTGCCATGTGCTACAATTAAACGCACAATAGCTTCATGTATACATTTACAAAACGCATAACATAAGAAAAAATACAAATTACTGCAAATCGAGACAGACAATATGACGCACTTGGCAATACAGGCAGGCGAACACATAACTTGCGTAAAACTCAACCGACTTAGTTCAATTCAAGAATGGATGTATTCGAACACACTTCTTACCGATTATTTTGTAGTAAAATTTTCAATTTTGGTTTGTAAAGCAGCGACCAAGGACAAGTAAGTGGAATCAAAACATCCGAGTAACTGAACACGAATTCGACACCGTTCTTTGATCCAACTTTAGCTAGCTCAGTATCAGTAAAAACTATAACTTTAACAAATGGAAGCTTTATGGGAGCTAACAAAATGCTTAAACGATAAGCTGACATTCGATTCGTGTTCGGCAAAACCGAAAGCCCCGACTGAGATTACGCCTTCTGTGCCTCTCGTGGGGACCCAACAAAATTTAATGCTTAATGACATTTCTTCCAGGATTAAGGGGGGGGGTCGCTTTGGGTCAAAATCGATAGTCACGGATTTCGCTCATTTTCACACACAATATAGGTACATAAATGTTCTCAAAAACAAGACAAAACATTAGAGTTCGAAATCAAACTGTGGCAGAGATATTCAGCTATAAAGTTGGAAAACTTGAAAATCACTGTGATTTGCTCTCCAATGTCATGTTGAGAGAGAACGGCAGCGAAATTTGGGTCAACTAATATGGCAAATTAGTTCTGTTAGTTGGCTAATATTTTAATAATAGAACGACTCCAGGATATCCAGCCAGCCGTTCACAGTACATTCTTCAATTGTGAACTTTTTCAACGAACTGTGCCCTCAAACTTTAACTTTAACTAATCACCAAAAACCCGACACTCAACAGAATTATACCAGAAGGGTTATTTGCATACAGCGAAAAAATTTTCTGCCACAATGTTTTTAACCTAACTTTTTAATTTTCCTATGTTTAACACATGTCGAGGTCACCTTTGAAGGGCTCTACAGCACGAAAGAAGCAATATTACGCAAAACGCTCTGGTCTTGTTTTGAGGACCCATTGGGACTACAAAATACGCGAAAATGAGCAAAATCGCAGATGGTCGAAAAATCGGCCAAAAAGCGACCCCCCATTAAGTAGCTTCCTGCTGAGTTCAGCTCACTTAACAATAGAGAAAGTCAATTCAAAATAAAATCGAACTCTGACTATTTAGATCCCCACACTGGCACAAATGTTACAGTAATCTATAGATACAGTTAATGCTGCTCTTTTTAAGCAATTAGACAAAAGTGTACGAAACACGGCTTGTCCAAATAAAAACTTTAATTTTCGTAACTTGCTTGCACTAACAAATGCATCCTATTTTTCGGAGAAAATTACCATTTTTGAATAAAAATGTAAAGAATTTTAAAAATTTGTTCAGTTCTTCAGTATAAAGAGAATTAAAGATCCGAAGACCGATTTTATTGCAAAACCAAAAAATTTCTTCCAGACACCCCCCTGGACAAATTTTACCGCCCCCCGTCAACAAATCCTGGATCCGCCAGTGCTTCTTAACTCTAAATAATGAATGAATAATCATGGTTTAAAGTTGATGTCTCCAAAAGGAATCACCATCTTAAAACACTTTAGCAGTCAATAGGAAACTATCAAAAATTATTCTTCACTGCGTAGCATTAACTTTAACATTTGTGCCAGTGTGGGGACCTAAACAGTCAGAGTTCAATTTTTCTATGAACTGACCTTCTCTGTTGTTAAGTGAGTCCAACTGAACTCAGCAGGGAGTCACTTAACGCCGGAAGAAAAGTCATTAAGGATTAAATTTTGCTGGATCCCCACGAGAGGCACAGAAGCACAAGTTAGCCAGACTCATTAGTTGAGATCGAGACGGCTACAACTTGCCGCTACGTCTGCAGCTTACACAAATTAATACAGAATGTGTTGTGTATCAATCGCTAAACATTAAGCTAATCAGTTCTTGAAACAGTTTCAGAGATTATTATGAAATACGTATATGTTGAATATTTACACATTACATACAACAAATCGTAAACAGAAACGTGTGGTTAAAAATCCGGACACTGCTACTTTAGCCATATCCACAAACATAATAATTCAAGCAACCAAAATCAATGAGCCAAGGCACCACTTTAGCCAAGAATGCATCCCGCAAATCAACAAGCTGCGAAAAGCTAGTTCCAATACTCGAGTCGGTTCGGTCAACAAATATGAAAGTGACATGTGTATATATACATACAATACAGGAACATAAAACACATAAGAAGATCATGATAACAAAATGCTACTGTACAGTTCATGTTTAAAGCAGTTCAGGATCATAAACAAAAAATACGGCATGTAATGCACTCCAAAAAGTAACCGCAGTCTAGCATATTCTCACGAAACAGTTTACATCACGAGAAGAATTAAACAAAAGCTTGAGCACTGGCGAGCATATCAGTAAAAGGTTGAACAATCAAAGAAGTGGCAAAATAAAATATTAAGCCAAAGGTGATCGAAATGGGCAGAGCGGGTAAAGCTTTCTTAAATATGGCCAGCAGCAACAGTGTCAAGCATAAACCCTTAAACAAATAGGAAAAGAAAATGTCAACCGTAAAAGTCTGACATCATAAACGGTATAAACGGATTTAAAACTCCTACTATTAGTAGCACAAATAATTAAAATTAACAATAATAATTAAAAATTAATAAACTTGAGGCATAACTAAGGCAAATTTTTCAACAAATTCATTAAATTTGAGAAATATGGAAAAGCGCAAAAAGCAAGGCCACCTCGATTTCCTGAATTAAAACTTACAATAAGAATTGCCACAAAGCAAGCAATTGTGGTATTCCAGTCACCATAAGACGATGCTTTTCCAACCAGAACGCTGTAGAAAATGAAATCGCCCAAGCCCAACTTGACGCCTTCTGGAAACAACAAATTGAAGTGTATTTTTACTTGAATAACTGCTAGTTTTGACTCTACAGCTTAATTTAAAACTAGTTCACAAAAGGCTATTTACACTGTATAAAACCACTGAAATTAAGCTAACTTTCTTCTTCTTCTTCATCATCAGCAGACTTGTTACTCCTTGTTCTCAGGCGTCGAGATCCTCCACTTCTAAATACAATATACAGACAACATTTTAGAGCTTAAAACATCAGTTCATAAAAGCAGTCAAAAGGATTTAAGGTGGTGATTCCTTTTAGAGACATCAACTTTGAACCGTTATTACTCATTCATTCCTTGGAGTTCAAAAGCCATTTTTATATCAAAATAGAGCTTAACATTTTCTCTTTCTAATGAATACAGTAAACCAAACTTCAGCTCTTTGAAATTATTCTACTGCATTTTTGAAGCAATTTAATTTTCCAGATTTTTTGCAGACTAAAGTAAATTTTTTCGTGAGGCGTCGTCCACATCTTTCGATTCCACTATCAAATAGCTGGGGACCCTTTTTAATTATTATGAAACCGCTCTTCGTTATGAAGAAATTAACTAAAATGTATGAGCAACCTGGATTTTGCCTACTTTTCCCAATTTTGGCAAGCGACAACTTTAGCTCGAAAGCAGCAATCGGGGCAACTAAAAAAGGGTCCCTGGGTATTTTTGTGCAAAACACGTCTAGTAAGTGGCAACCCTCTATCTTGCATAGTAAATGCTGCACAATCGCTGGAAAAAATTTGGTCATGTTTTTGCAAAAACTACATTTTTTATGATAGCAGCGTACGGGATAGCATTTAGAGGATCATAATGCCACGAATAATTGGCCCCGACGAGACCTTTAAATCGACACCCTTAGTTTAATTTTACGGCTCGCGTAGCTCAAGAAATGACGGATTATTTGATTTCTGCAAAAATGACAAGTTTTCAACGCCAAAATAAGAAAATCAACTATATCTCACTATACAGAAAAGCTAGAAACGTGCTTCAAAAAGCAAAAATGTAGAGCTTAACAAGATCTTTCGAATGAATATAATAATAGCTATGCAGTTACTGTCTAATTGTCAAAAATCGGCAAAAACCGCCCTGAACGGAAACGTCAAAGTGTTGAATCTGAATTGCGCGGAGAGTGTTAGAATGCTAAAAGAACTTATTTTGGAAAGTTTCATCAAATTTCATCTTGATTATAACCGTCATCCAATAATATGTGCCCAAAAGGAATCACCACCTTAAGGAGGTGATTCCTTTTGGGGACATATTATTGATTGACGGTTCAAATCAAGATGAAACTTGATGAAACTTTCCAAAATAAGTTCTTTAAGCATTCTAACACCCTCCGCGCAATCCCGCTTCAACAATTTCAACGTCTCCGTTCAGGGTGGTTTTTCTCAATTTTTGACAGTTAGGCTTTTGCTGTACAGCTATGATTATATTCATTCGAAAGATCTTGTTGAGCTCTACATTTTTGCTTTTCGAAGTACTTTTCTAGCTTTTCGCTATCGTGAGATACAGTCGATTTGGCGTTGAAAACTTGTCATTTTTGCAGAAATCAAATAATCCGCCATTTCTTGCGCCACGTAAGCCGTAAAATTAAATTACGGGCGTCAATTTGAAAGTCTCGTCGAGACCGATTATCCGTGACATTATAATCTTCTAACTGCTCTGCTACCCCGTACGCTGCTATCGTAGGAAATGTAGTTTTTGCAAGAACATAACCAATTTTTTCCAGCGATTGTGGAGCATTTATTATGCAAGCTAGATGGTTGCCACTTGCTGGACGTGTTTTACACTAAAATACACAGGGACCCTTTTTTAGTTGCCCCGATTGCTGTTGTCTAGCTAAAGTGATCGCTTGCCAAAGTTGGGAAAAGTAGGCAAAATCCAGGTTAGCTAATTTCTTTATAACGAAGAGCGGTTTCGTAATAACTAAAAAAGGGTCCCCAGCTATGTATTTGATAGTGGAATCGAATGATGTGGCCGATGCCTCACGAAAAAATTTACTTTAGTCTGCAAAAAATCTGGAAGATTAAATTAGTTCGAAAATGCAGTAAAATAATTTCCAAGAACTAAAGTTAGTTTCCTTGTATTCATTAGAAAGAGCAAATGTTAAGCTGCATTTTGATATAAAAATGGCTTCTTAACTCCAAGTAGTGGTTGAGTAATAATGGTTAAAGTTGATGTCTCCAAAAGGAATCACCACCTTAATAGCAAGAGCTGCTCTATCGACCATCAACCAATTTCGCTGGAGGCACGGCCTACAAAGATACAATACAAAGAAACGAAACTGTCACTTCAGTACCTAACACCCGAAAGGTTTGGGCACTGGGTCAGATTTTTTACCCACGAAATTTAGGATAAAGCTCCGCTGCTCTGCCAACTGAATTACTACGGCGACAGTATCCCATCTTTGAAGTAATTCGTATCACTATTCAGCGTCAACAATGAGAGTCTTTGAAGAAGGCAGCAGCAAAGCAGCGGGGGACATTTGTAAGGATGCATCGATATGTTTCAAGTGCTGAATAGGTAAGGTGAACGCCTCAGAACAAGATTTTTTGACAGCCAACCACTCCTTCATAATCAAAAATGCAGTTATTTGAAATGAAATGATTTGAAACTAAGTTCACAGTGCAATTTATTATAAGCTCAGAAGTTTTTCCTGGTTCAGGAAAAATTTAAACCAGCTTTCATAAACGAAAAGAAGACAGACGCACGGAAGCAAGTAATTCGATGACGATACTTGATTGCTACATCAAGTTAAAATGAGCTCAGGATCAAAACAGCACAATATTTGGCAGAAACTGATGAACGTGCGAAATGAAAGGAACCATAAGCGAACTAAAGCAAGATAGCATAAACACTACCTTCCAGAGCCATTCAAACTTCTAGCAGCTGTGCCATGATCACTGGGATGAGACAAACCCCCATGGCCGACGTCAATGTCACCAGGCTCGTCTCCGTTCATGATTACAGCAAAGTTATTGGCTCCTTCCAGTCTAGGATTGCCTTGTTTAGCTAAAAATGAAGAAAGAAACCTTAGACCAGAAGTATATCATAGTATAAATAACAGATTACTCTGTCGCGGAAGCAAAAGGCTAGTTCATGGCACCTAGCTTAAAAAAGATTGCTAAAGTAGCAAGCATAGTATATATGTAAGAAATGTCAAGGTTATTCCATATGACATAAAACAATGCCGTCAGAAATATCCTGACTCAACCGAAATTTTTTTCCAAGAGATAAGGACAGTGCAGCGGCCAAGTACAGCAATTTTTACCTTTTCGAGATCTTGGCTTCTTAGTCTTTCCTCCTGGGTTCACAATGACTGTTGTTGGGGACTCTGCTTCTGTTGTGGGCTGTCGATGATTGTCATCAGGGTCTACATCACTCATCAGAACATAGGTGTACACCATGGCAGCTGATAATAAAAAATGGGAAAATAATGATCCTTCTTTATTATAACTAAAAGGCTAAATTATTTCGTTATGTATATAAACAAGCGTGTATAATAGATAAGAGTAAGAAACACTTACGCGATCACGTTGAAATCATAATTGGATATGCTCGGTTATTAACTCGGGACCACCCACCTTTGGTAACTTCCGGAATGGCCCACTTTGCCCTAATTACACGTTTTCATAAGTGTGTTGGTCTATTAGACTAAGGCTTACAGTAGGCAATTTATTAGTATTTTTTATTAATTATAACTTTAATTAGGTTTGTGTAATTCAAAAACCAATTGGACAAATTTGTAGCACCTTTTCTGGTCTGTCAAATTATATAAAAATTGTTGCACTCTACATTCCTACGAATTTTTGTATTGTGCAACAATTTTTATATTATTGGAAAGAGCTGAAAATGCTACGATGGTGTGTAATTAGTTTTTAATTGCATAAACCTAATTAAAGTTATAATTAATTAATAAAAACTACTAATAAATTACCTACAGTAAGCCTCAGGCTAATGCGCGTAGACACACGCTTATATGAAGGAGCGTAATTAGTGCAAAGTGGGACCCTCCCGGAAGTTACGGGAGTGGGGTCCCGAGTTAATGAACCGAGCATACCCTCATGATTTCAACAGGATATCGTAAGAGTTTCTTACTCTTACCTATTATATAAATAAGATTGAAAACAGATACCATGCACTTCCAAGTACACCTGATATTGTTTCATAGTCCAACTATACCGCCTCCTCCCCCTCCCCCCTCCGTTTTTGGGCTCCCTCCATTCACTGTAAGATATCCAGAAAGTGAGTATTTTAAGAATGATTGGTCAAAGTTTTCAAGGATGCTACCGTTTAACCGAACTTTTTGGTATAAAATCGTCTATTTGGTACTAAAACTTCATTTCTGAGCACGTGTTAGCTTAGTTACAGTTGTATAACATAATGTAGACAAGTGGCTATTTTCATCGTACGTATTTTTAGCATTTCAGGCCATTTCATTTCTCCTCCCCAACTTTTAGCCTAGCGAAAACTCAGCAGACATGCAGGTGCAAAATTTTGCGGGTGAACCGACGGGACAACCAGAGTTTTCCGGGTTTGCCTAAAACTATGAAAAGCCGAATTCCGGAAGGTGAACTACCCCTGTCGTGGGCATAGGGCGAGCTCCAGTTCAAGGAGGGGCGCTGTAGTCCCACCCCAAAATACGTAGAAGAGGTTCAGGAAGCATCCAAGCGGGAATAGGACAGATTCTTGCAACAAAAATGAGCGTGATTAATTTGACATTTTGTATGAGGAAACCAAAAACTAGAAAAAATTCACTTTTTATGCTATCTTGAAAGTCTATTGGAGGGAGTAACCGAAACGCCGAGGGGAACCAGCAAGTAGATGCAAAGAACGTCCCTGCGGAAGAAACACGTTTTCGATCAGCAGTCAGTCAGCAGTATAAATGGAAACTTCTGAACAATTTTAAAGATTTTCTGAGAATCCTTGAAAATTTTCCGAAACAAGTTAGACTCGTTAGAAGATACAGAGCAAAGATATGAGGACAAGTTTAAACTAGCTAATTCTGTCATTCCGGAAGCAGATTGAAGTCATTTCGGCTATCGGTCGTAGAAAGGGGAAAAATGAGAACAACTTTTTCCGCAATAAGTTAGTTCCCTTAATAACCCAACTGCAGCACAGGTTATAAAAAACGAAGAAATGCCGTGTGAGCCGTGAGTGCAACGATCTCTGCATTTCGTAAATTTGACAGCACCTTTCCGTTGAAGAATGTGCGGAGTCTATGATGCGGAATCGCTTGAAATAGGAAAATCAAGCTCGCCAGCATTACTGGGAAAGTTCAAGTTTATGAATGGCAGTTTTAGCTTACATGAATAAATTAATGCTGGAAATATAGGCTCATTTCTCTGCTGCGCCGTTTCCACCAACACTCGGAGAGGTCCTTTAGGACAAAGGACCGCAATCAGATCTGAAACAAAACAACAAAACTTCAGTTGAAATGAGGCGTTAGTAAGTTAAAAACTCAGACAAATCAGATTGGCCAAAGAATTGAGAAAAGTCTCAAATTATAAAATAAACAGTTCATTCATTGGAATGGAATATAGTGATAGCATAGTACGTACACAGTGTGTACTACACACTGAGTATGAAAAATGGCTGAAAATGTTTTGCGAAGGAAGCACACGCAGTCACACACAAAGGGCAGTCACTCTTTATTCTATGGAAATCGTAAAGAAAAACCAACTTAAAGTGTCACTTGCCCCAGGCTGATATGACACCAAGTACAACCCACGTTGTCCAATCGGGTAAATATTTGATGAAGACCAAAGCCATCAGAGCTGAGATCACAATTAGGTAGGACTGCTGCAGCATAAGGGGCCCTTTCCAGTGAATGGAAATCATGCCGACAACACCAAAATTCCACATAATCACACCAGCAGTCACATAGTCCATTGGACAGTTGTATGTAGTGAAAACAGTCCTACAATAATATTAAAATTTTAAGCAGGAACATCTGACAGGACAGGTAAGAATACTTATAACTAAATCCGTACCTAGACAGAGATTGAGCTTTCAGCTTTTTAAATAAGAAATCAGGGAATTTCTTAAAAACCCTTTCAGGCTTCGCCTGAATATTGCCCCTTCAAATGTCGACTTTCAACTGAAATCCAGGATATTTGACAAGTAACAAAAGTGCTCCACACAAAACAGGATAATATGTGTATGTTGGCTGTGTCTATATTATCATGGGGGAGCTCGGAGAGCCCCCCATAATATGAGCTATATATATCCTTTACATTCCGGTTGAAGAAGTAAAGACAAAAGTTTCATAGGCACGTGAGGTTATTTGGCACAGCAAGTTTGGGTGGATGGCTCCATGACAAAAGTTGTTCCGTTCGCATAGGACTTTCATTTGATACAAATTTGACGACTTTAGAAAAATTTTATTTTTGACCCAAAATCGCCTAAGTCCCCACCACAGCACTCTACAGCCACTTTGAGTATGCAGTTCTATGACAAAAGTTGCTCATCTCACTCAGGGCTTTCATTTGATACCAAATTAGACCACTTTTGAAAAATTTTATTTTTGACCCAAAATCGCCTAAGTCCAAACCCCACCCCACCCCACCACAGCACTCTACAGCCTCCTTGGGTATGCAGTTCTATGACAAAAGTTGCTCAGCTCACTTAGGGCTTTCATGTGATACCAAATTTGACCACTTTTGAAAAATTTTATTTTCGACCACTTGACCCCCCACCCGACTGACCCTTCAAACGGCAAACTGGAACCAGCCCAGCAATATAGGCACGTCAGACGGCAAAACAGATACCGGGAATGAGCTGGGCGCACCAGAAAACCCCTACAGACAAAATTTTGACAGGCCAGGCCAGGTAGAGCCTACCATGGACCTCCAGGAAGGCAAAGTGGAACCAGCCTAGCAAGATGGGTAAGTCTGACGGTAAAACTGACTGCGGGAATCGATTCTCCGTGCCAGAAAACCATTGTATGGAAGGTCTGAGCTTTTAAAGTTGAATAGATGGCGAGAAATTTCGAATTTTCGCCATTTTTGAAGGGTCACCGTGGTCGCTAGGGAAGTGATAGAGAAACGCAACCTGGACCGTTAGTTAGTTCAATATATGTAATTTCTGAATATAACAGGGTTCATGCGGACTTTTCAGTTTCAATTTCCAGGTTTTTCCAGGTTTTTCAAGGTTTTCAGCGGCAATTTTCCAGGTTTTGTATTATTGAATTTTGATCAAATTAGTGCAAACTTGGAGCGTTTTTGGAGTACCAGGACCTTAAAGCCAGCGATGCACTGGACCCAAGCCCGAAAACAAGGTCCCTGTAATGATAAATCTGGGCTGGTGTTTTCTGGAAAAAATATGGAAAACTAATTTTCCGGCTTTCCCAGTGTTTTCCCTTTTTCGATAACCCCAATGGCTTTAAACTCCTTCTGGTCAAATTAAAACGAATTAAAGCGTTAAACATAATTTTAAATCTACAAATAAAAGTCTAGACCGCTTCAAAGAATTTTTAGAATTTTTCAATTTTTCAAATTAATTTGGAAAACTTTCGGAAAATTTTCAACATTTTCGAAAATTCTCAAAAATATTTCGGACTTTGCGGTGCCCATCGCTGGGTTTATTTTACTGGAGGGGGAGGGCGCCCCCCCACTCACCCTAAGGTGTCCAGAAGTTGCCAAATTTTTAGGATTTTTGGTCAAAAATTGTCTTTGCTGGTGCTAAAACGTGATTTTTGAGCACTTTTCGATTTTTGGATTTTTACAGAAAAAACGTAAAAATTTGCAAAATTTTTTCCAAAAATATGCCCCCACCCATTTTTGGTGAGCCCCCCCCATCGATGGCTAAATTTTCCCTCCCCTAAATTTTGGCCTAAAAATAAGCCAGCCCCCCCAGTAGCGTCCCCCTACTCACCCCCGCTTATGTTTGCCTAAATTAAACCCAGCATCATACGGTATATACGTAACTATTGGCATTTTCGACCAAACTTTTGGAAATATGAAAGCTAAAAATAGGTTAAATCTTTACAAAAGTTGAAAATCGTTAAAATCCGAAAAAAGTCGTAAAAATTCAAATCTAGTGTAAAAAAGTGTAAAAAACCTCTTCAAAAGTCTGAAAACTACATAATGACTAACGAATGTAAAATTGTTTTTAATATATATATATATATATATACACGTATATTTACTTTTTTGCAATTTACAGTCCTATTACATATTCTTAATTTCGACGGAGTAAATTTACAAAACTCGCTTCTCCGCGTTATAAACACAATTAATGTCCAGTTAATGCGTTCTTAGCAGAGTCTTAGCCTCATTTTATGCACCGTGCTCGTTGAACTATATTGTTAAACTATGGCAGACGAAAAATAGATACGCAGGGGCACTAGCGTAGCCAGAAAAATCGAGTAGGGGAATGGGCGATTTCCACATGACACGGAAAAATTCCTGGGAGGGTCCACAATTTCGAGGGACTTCCCCCCATTCCCCCACCCTCCCCCGGCTACGCGCCCGTGCAAGTCTGGGGAGCAGTCCCCCAAAAACTGAAGACAATTTTTAATTCCGGAGTAAGTTTGCCCTTAAAATTTTGGAATTCTTTTGCTTGAACAGTTAAGAGTCTTTCGGAGTCAGAAGAGTCAGATTTCACATTTTGGTTTGCTATTTCAAGTCAAAATAGAAACAAAAACAACACATATACATAGTACATGTGCTTAGGCAGAAAATATATATATATAAGCAACTGTAGACAAAAGAATGAATGTAGAATCGAAGAAGTAAGCGGGGGTATAGGGGAGGCAGCCCCAACCTCCAAGAAGAAGCCAGCGTCCAAACTACAGCAAATTGTCTCAAGAAATTAACTTAGACCACCCTTTGAAATTACAAAGCTCGATTGCGCAAATGCGTAGATTTTTAAAAAAATCGTGTAACCAACGGGAAGTTTGGGTGGATCGGTGAGGAACCCCACAAAATTAGAAGAATTTTTTTAAAGCAGGACCTCCTGGATAAATTTTCAGTATAATTTTCGATAATCGTAATTATTGGTAATGTTGCCTTTTAGGGTACAGTTTTCTGTGCTATGAAAATAAAATTTAAAATAAAAAGTGTAAGGAAAGGCGTATTGCTGTAAAACACACAATACCAAGTAGAAAACTATATACAAACCATGAGTGAAAAGCTGCCAAAAGGGCTAAACTAAATCACAATTCGGGCATTTTTTTCAATTTCAATGTTAAATATAAGAAATTTGGCGAAATTTTACAATCAATCACCAAATTCCAGGTTTTTCCAGGTGTTTACCCAAATTCCAGGTTTTTCCAGGTATTTCCAGGTTTTTCCAGGTCGCATGAACCCTGATATAAAAAGAAATCAGCTCCAGCTCGTAACGTTCGACCTGAGCGACGACCACAAAAATGGTCACTTTTCGCTATCAGCCGACTTTGCGGCGCCACGGCGGCGCTGTGGCGCAGCTGCGGCGCAAAAAAGTTGTGATTCTTAAATTCTTTAGAGGGTACTACTAGATCCTATAGCCCCTTAGGTTGGCCCACCGGTGCAGTTCACATGAAAGCGGCGAACATTATGTACAACACAACCGTCAAATAGGAGAAACCGGAAAAAAACATCGCCGCCATAACCGGTCCGGGGCGCAACTTTTTAACGGTAAGTGATACGGGGCTGAAACTTCACAGATATACTAAACTCGATGTGCTCTACAATTTGCGCATGAAATCTGCGCAGGATTTTGCGCAGCTTATTTTACACTCCAGCCACTTTTCGCACATATTATAGGGGTCGCTGCCGCGACCCCTATGATATGTTAATTGCACAGAAAAGGCCTCTCCATGCAATTTACTAAATACCCACAAATTTTGGGCACCGTCTTCCGCGACGGCGAAATGGTTTAGGCCACGTTAGTCTCTGTATTCGACAATTTGTCTAATCTCCGCTGCCACAAGGTTTTCACAAATCCCTTTAACCAAGGAACTAAGCACACGTCGGTTCGCTGTAGACTGTACATAATCCGGCAATCCATAATTAATTAGTCTGTGAATGAGTATACCGGGTTGGAAGGTAACAGAAGATTGTGTAGTGCATTGCCTTCAAAAGCTGGACCCTCCTCTACAGTTGCGGTATGCATTCGAAGGGATACCCCAGATCCCTGGGGCCGGTTCCATAAAAGTTATGCTAGGCTGTTAGTACTCGCATACTAGAACTTGAAGTTCTAGTGCTAGTTGCGAGTGCTAGTGTACCATAAAAGTAGACTTGGCCATAAAACCATAATGTACCATAAAACGTTTAGCTAGACTCGGCAGAAATAGCTAACCGAGTATGATAGTTTGACTCACTAGCAGTGCTAGTGCGAGCACTGGTGCTGCGAGTGTGAGTTGGATTAACAAGTATCATAATTATTTAAAATTTTTTAACTCTCGCTTTATTAAACCAAACTACAAATAATTTAAGGAATTGTAAAGAAATGATTTAACAATCAACTGTGAAAATTTGAGCACATACTGATGAAGCACTAAGGAGTTATTAATGTTTTCCCAACAGTTCTCTAGTTTCTCCAGCAAACTTTTATAGAACTGGTCCAGGGCTTATTTTTACTGGGCGGGGGTGCACTGGGCTACCTCCCCCCCCCACAACCAAAAAATGCCAAATTTCACCATTGTTCCCCTAGATTTTCTAAAATTTTCTGCGGAATAAAAAAATTGTTCAGATTGACCCAAATTTTATTCGTCGGAGCGCCGATACCATTTCTCAGACTCATAGCTAGGGTTGGATTTTTCCGGAAAAAAGATTTTGTCCATATTTTTCCTTTTTTCCGGTCACCCCAAATTTACCTATTGTGTTAAAAGTTCTGCTATTTCATGTTTCTGCACGCATATAAGCAGTTTTTACCAATTTAATAGGCCCCACAGGACTATTGCAATAATATACACAAGCGCTAACAACGGTTCCAGTACTGAGTACAGGAATCCAATTTTCAGCAAACTGTGGATACGTACTTCAAAGCAAAGTACAGGCGAGTTCTATAGATTTTGGCGGTTCTACTGGACCTAGTCTGCGGTTTTAGCAGGTAACACACTTATATAGTAAAGTAAACAAATCCAACGTTTTAACAGTTTTTGGTTGAATACTCCACTGTTAAGCATGGAATTATTAACTCTACCTAAAAGGTACTTAATCATACAACCTTACAATCATACAATCATACAACCTTACAATCATACAACAGCAAAAAATGCTGATTTCTAAAATTAGCCCATATTCATTAATATCAACTTATTATACAACATCAGAAAACACTATATATTTTTGATAGTTCCCTAATATTCTCATATCATAAATTAACCTTGAGAACATGTCCCGAATATTTTTTCGATGATTCGAAAAAATCTAAATACAATTTCGTCAGATTTATGCTCCCCTATTATGCCCCTCGAAAAAGATTGTGGGAAATAGTGCGAAATCGCTCGAAAAGTTCATAAAACATTATATTTCCATGTAGGTAAAAGCGTCAAAACAGTAGGAATATTTTTCCACCTCATCGGAAAAAAATGAAAAAAATGGAAAGTCCTTTTTTCCTCGCCCATCCTTACTCATAGCTCATGCTTATTTTGAGTAATTTTGGACAGTTAGCATTTTGTGCTATTTGAGTTTACGGAAACAATACGCTGCTCAGTTTCGGTGACTCAAACAAATAGTGGAATAAATTATGGATTAGGAAGAAAGAATTCAAATAGAAATTGTCAAAACTAAGAAGACAATTTTTTGCTGAAAACACCAGGCCCGGCCCGGCCCCGCCCGCACCCTAAATATTCCTACCTCGGCCCGGCCCGACCCGGCCCGGGCTTACGGGCCTGAGTGAAGGTCACTAGGGGGGTTAACTTTGATCCACCATAAATTTTGGCCTAAAAATAAGCCAGGACTCCAGGGCTGTTCATCCAGAGATGACAACCAGTACCTCATAACCTTGCAGTCGGGTACATACAAAGTTTTGGCAATTTATCACCAAATATAAACCCCACCTCCACAAGAAACGGAACAAACCAACCCATACAAACATGCATATACAACTTACTGAAGATATATGAATGTGAAAAAGAATAAGAGCATCAACGAGGAAGCAATCAGCCAACCGTGAATAACCTAAGAAACACCAACGAATCGGCATTATGCAGTGAATAACAATTAAATTAACATTGAGGAAAAACAATCCTTTCTATAAATAACTAACCAATATTACGTACACAGCGATCACCTAAGCGGCTATTACTAAGGTACTAAGCTAACATTCTGGGCTTATTCTAGTGGGGGGGGGTGGGGGGGGCGGCCCCCCCCATAAACACCCTTCCCCCCCCCCCAAAAATCGTTCCCCCCCCCAAAAAAAAGTGGGTGCCCCTTTTGGTACCAACTTTTGCCCTGAAAAAATCGCTCAGAAGGCCAAATTTTCAAAAATTTTCCGGCTTCGCCGGAGATTTTTTACTCAATTTTTGCCCTTTTCAACACTAAATCTGCTTATTTTTGCTATGAAAATCAACTTTTATAGTATATGCTAGAAAAATAGCGCTATTTTTAGCATATTTTTCGAAAAATTTTCGCCCCCCCCCCCCAAAAAATTCCTTGCCCCTCGGACCTTTGGGGGCCCCCCCCCAAGAAGCCCCCCCCCCCAAGAAAAAATCCCTAGAATAAGCCCAGACATTCCAAATTCCGACATATCAACATGCGTAGTACCTTATAACATCGCAGCTTATACAGCGCAATGAGAACAATAGTCATGACAACGACAACTCCTAGAAGTATCATGGCATTGGCGACACTCTGCCACAAGACGGTACCAACATCATCTGTTTTCGTAGTAAATGGAGTGTAGATTCTGAAACAAAACCTCCTTTGTTACACAAAAGTGCGTATATATACGTAATGACCGTAAGGTGCACATTCAATGTGGTTGTTCTGTATTTTGTCTGAAACTTAAAAGGCCGCCCATTGCCCATCTCTAATCAAATGAGAAAAAAGTCATTTTCGTAAACAGTTTTGAGGACAAACACCACAGCTTGTCGTTGCACAAAAAAATTCTAAATTCAAATCAACATTGTGCACCTTACGAAATTCAAACTGGCTGTAACAAAACGTTGTAAACGCCGCCATTTTAAAAATTTTTCTATGGCGCTCCTGTTTTCTAAATCGTCCATACAACCGAACGACAAAAGTAATCAAGAATAATCATAATAACCGTAGTCGAGCGGTAAAAACGGTAGTTCAGAAACGAAATTAAAAACGCCAATAATTTTTGGGAAAGGCACATTTTCTTGGAACTTCTAGAAAAACACACGGAAAGGGACAGATATGACGTTGTGTACGTATAATGAATTTGGAAATACCCTGATATTACAAACAAACTATATTTCAGCTTCTGCGCAGGCCTATATAAAAGGTCGTTAGATTTTTTCACCCATCCAAGCAGGTCGTGGATTCTCGAAAATGAAAGCTACTGAAATGCTTCTTCTGTAGACACAGTATAACAAAACTAAAACAACATACAGATAAACTCCTTTTTCCTTGTAGTATCCAACTGTATTCATTGTTACGATGACAACCAGCATGCATAAGGATACTGGAACGATTAACATGATAACATGTTCAGCTCCATATTTAAGCTCCAATTCTTCAGCCGGTCCTTCAGGTGGACTTGCAGATACGTTGGGGGCCCTTCTACTGGAATCACTCTCAGCTGCTCTGACACTGTCATGATTACTGCGACTAGCTGGCTCGTAATTTCGTTCACGACTCCGACTTCCTGTCATGGCAAACGGAGTGGAATCTGTGGCGTCCACTCCAGTGCTGCCGGTGGATGAAAATGATCCACCACTGGCATTGCCATCCGAACGCGGTACAGCGTCGCCTTCGGCCGCGGAGGAAACAGGGACTCGTTCGATCACAGCATATTCAGTTGCATCGACCAAGGAACCAGACGATGTCTTCGCAGGACCAACCACATGAACGCTGGCTTCAGCGCCAGAACCAGCAAACTCCACGGTGGTATAGTTTTGACATTCAACAGGCTGTTGTTCAGACAAAGGTACAACTGCCGAACTAGTGATATCCATCATAACACGGTCATGAAGTCATGACACACAGAGTGCAAAAACTACTGAAACAATTTAGAAAATGAAAGCTGATGCAAATATAGACTTGGTAGAATCTAAGATAATATAGGTTTGGAGGCATATATATATAGATATGATGGGGGAGACCCCCCGGCCAAAATGACAAAATTCCGCCACCCCTCCCCCCTCCCCAGATTTTCGGATGTGCTCCCCCCATTTTGGGCCAAAGTGGCCAAAAAATGGCGAAAACCAGCATATTTATGGGTTTTTTGAAACTTTTGGCAGTGCCCGCCCACACTCCGTCGGAACCACCCGCCATTTTCCCAAACCACCCCCAAAAATCCTGCGGAGGGGGGATCCCAGACGGTGAAAAATCAAATCACGACTTCAGAGGTATATATATATATCAGTGCCGATGGCTGAGGCTATGCTTTGGGCCCTTATATACCCTTTAACACGTACATAAAGATCAAAAAAGGTCGCCAAAATGGAAAGTAAAAATTTTGGTACCGATCGACCCGTCTCCTCGTCCCGAGCAGAGAAATATCAAATTTATTGCATAAAAATACGTTTTTGATCCCTTCTGGTTGACTTGATCCGAAATTTTTTGCCCCCCCCCCGGCCCCCAATTCCTACTACTTACTTACATGGTACTTAATCCGTGAGACTAGTCGTCGCCGAGAGCCGTAGGATGCCTCCGTCCATAGTTTCCTTTGGGGGGGGGGGGGGTTGGGGGGTGGGCATAGATGTGTTAGGGGGGGGGAGGTGGGGGGGCCCCCCCACCAAAATTACAAATTTTGGCGACCCCCCCCCAGATTTTTGCTACCCCCCCCCAGATTTTTGGCCAAAAAGTGGCCAAAAATGGCATAAAATCGAAAATTTTGGGGGGGGGCCCCCCACCCTCCGTCGGAACCCCCCCCCCAGATTTTTTGCCCAGCCACACCTATGGGGGTGGGTATCCCCCCCAAAATTTTTGACGAAATTTACCCCCCCAGATTTTTTGACTTACCCTCCCCCAACTTTTGGCTACCCCCCCGAACCCCCCCCAACGATTTTTGGACCCAAAAAGTTAGCTAAATTTGGTCGAAAAATGGTCATTTTTTGAAAAATTTTTCTAAAATTTTGACCTAAAATCGCTTTAAAACGGTGCAAAAACACCTAAAACGTTAAGAACAAGCCTTATTTTGATGAAAAAATGGCTAAATTACAGAAAATTTTGCATTTTTTGGCCATTTTTCGAAATTTCTGAGGTCCGAATTCTGGGGGGGGGTTGGGGGGGGTACCCCCCATCACATTTCGGAGGTCGGCCAAGATTGACCCCCCCCCCCCAGACCCAAAGTTCCAGGGAAACTATGCCCCCGTCTGATGAGTTGTCGCCACTGATCCCGATCAGCCGCAAGGTCCTTTACAGTGGCGGATCCAGGGGGGGGCCCGGGGGCCCGGGGCCCCCCCCTTTGCGATTTGGGCCCCCTCCTTTGACATTCCGGGCCCCCCCTAGAAAAATTTTTCAGCTGTTTATATATGCACATTTTGAGTAAAAATAAGCATAATTTTAATAAATTTCACAAATTTTTTAAAAAATTTCGCCTTCGGCGCACTTATATATACTTCTGTGCTGCTTTGTTACGTATATAACGTAGTTCTGTGTCAGAACTTCTGTCTCTTAAAGTGTCTTCTATTTTGTTTCCTTTCCTGTTTTGTAAGTATATAAATGGGAAATGCAGGATTGATAATTGGCAGCTTCTGAAAGTGCTCTAGAATAAATTGAAATGAAAAATTATGAAAAGCATCCAATTCCCGTTTTGGTTTTCCACTGATCGATTATACAACTCTATAACTCATCTCATCTTAAGTCTTAGCTAATCTTTTATTCTTTTTAAACATTTGAATTGCTGAATTTTCCACGATTTCAAAAAATTCTTCAACTTCTGGGGAGCTCCGCCCCCCAGACCCCCCGTTTTGCACATTACCTTTCTTGCCCTTGTAACTTGTCCTCTCTATTGTCACCGTTCCTCGTATATATACTACTAGGGGGGAAAATGCCCTCGACGGGCAACCAACTTGGTAGAATAGGGAAAGACTTGAATGTTAAATACACGGTGCATGGTTACAACTGAGATTCTGCTGAAGCGGAAAAATGCCGTTTCTCAGCGACTAAAATGACAGAAACCAGCTTTGTGCGCCGAATAGGGAATCTACTCGGCGACTAAAATGAAAGAAACCAGCTTTGTGCGCCGAATAGGGAATCTACTCGGCGACTAAAATGAAAGAAACCAGCTTTGTCGCCGAATAGGGAATTCCCTCCTTCCGCCCTATTCGCGCGAACTTTGAAGCCTGTTATGTGTTGCTTTGCTGAATAATGAGAGAGCTTCAGAATGGCAGAATTACTTCAGAATGCAAAACAACAGTTTTATCAAGCACTTACGTAAGTCAAGGTTTTCACAGACATAAATACGATGTCTTCGATGTGCTATCAGAAACATTGAGAGCATATATAACACATATTATAGGGGTCGCTGCCGCGATCCCTGTGATAGGTGTGCTCTGTGCTGATCTTGCCGAGAATTGATACAATCAAACATTATATATATATAAAATGAAATGCGATTGATTGTATATGTTTTAGCACAAGGACTGTCGACCACAAATTGTTTAAACTGCATATATACTTATTGTTGCTTTCTGTTGGTCCTGCTAGCGGTTGTATGCATAAAATATTTACGGATCAGGTAGCTCAAAAAGAAATTAATCTAGCGCCACCCCTAGTCACCACGCAACCGGTACAGGAAGTGTCATATTGAGAGCAATGCGTACGTTTGCAGTTCCTAACAGAATAATTACCTATATATTTCCTCCCGAAAGACGATAAGTTCGCGCGAATAGGGCGGAAGGAGGGAATTCCCTATTCGGCGACAAAGCTGGTTTCTTTCATTTTAGTCGCCGAGTAGATTCCCTATTCGGCGCACAAAGCTGGTTTCTTTCATTTTAGTCGCCGAGTAGATTCCCTATTCGGCGCACAAAGCTGGTTTCTGTCATTTTAGTCGCTGAGAAACGGCATTTTTCCGCTTCAGCAGAATCTCAGTTGTAACCATGCACCGTGTATTTAACATTCAAGTCTTTCCCTATTCTACCAAGTTGGTTGCCCGTCGAGGGCATTTTCCCCCTAGTTTCGCTTATTTTTCCGCTGCAGAGAAAATCATGTAAGAGAAGTTGCATATATACAAAATGTAAGCAAAGCTAGCTACCGCAAACAGGCTGGATGAAAACGTTCTAGTTCAACTGAATGTATTTGCTGAAACGGAAAAATGCCTGTTAATAGCCTTTTCAGAACTTTATACACGGTGCGTCATCTTAGGCTGGAAGGCCACTGTTCATGGCCTCTACAGAACATTATACACGGAGCGTTATCTTAGGCTGGAAGGCCACTGTTCATGGCCTTTTCAGAACTTTTTACATGGTGCGTCATCTTAGGCTGGAAGGCCACTGTTCATGGCCCCTACAGAACATTATACACGGAGCGTTATCTTAGGCTGGAAGGCCACTGTTCATGGCCTTTTCAGAACTTTTTACACGGTGCGTCATCTTAGGCTGGAAGGCCACTGTTCATGGCCTTTTCAGAACTTTTTACACGGTACGTCATCTTAGGCTGGAAGGCCACTGTTCATGGCCTCTACAGAACATTATACACGGAGCGTTATCTTAGGCTGGAAGGCCACTGTTCATGGCCTTTTCAGAACTTTTTACACGGTGCGTAGGCAGGAAGGCTATTGTAAAAGCCAACCAGCACCGTAACCTTGGATATGCAGTTATATATACATGACAAAAGTTGCTCTGCTCATTTTGGGCTTTCATTTAAAACCAAATTTGACAACTTTTGGAAATTTTGATTTTTGACCAATTAGGACCCCTTGCCAGGGCGCCACAGGTCGCTAGAGACCAATTTGGAGGGGAGGTCCTCCAATGAGATAAAATGTTCGCCTCACCAAGGGCTTTCATTTGATACCAAACTTGAAAACCTTTCAAAAAATTGATTTTGGACCGGTCCGGACGCCACAGGCCGCTGGGTCCACATTGGAGGGGTCCTCCAATGACAAAAATGCTCGCCTCTCCAAAGGGCTTTCATTTGATACCAAACTTGGCCACTTTTGGAAAAATCAATTTTTGACCATTTTGGACCGGTCCGGACCCTGGTCAGGGCGCCACAGGCCGCTGGGTCCACTTTGGAGGGGTCCTTCAATGACAAAAAACGTTCGCCTTACCAAGGGCTTTCATTTGATACCAAACTTGGCCACTTTTGGAAAAATCGATTTTTGACCATTTTGGACCGGTCCGGACCCTGGTCAGGGCGCCACAGGCCGCTGGGTCCACTTTGGAGGGGTCCTCCAATGACAAAAAATGTTCGCCTCTTCAAGGGCTTTCATTTGATACCAAACTTGGCCACTTTTGGAAAAATCGATTTTTGACCATTTTGGACCGGTCCACGGTCAGGACCCCTGCCCAGGGCGCCACAAGGGTCCGGCCGGTATATACTATAGCCTATGTTGTAGTGGTCCCCTAGCCCACCCCACACGCCAAATATGAAAGCTCTACCTGCAGCGGATCTTTCTACACTAGAGGCTAAAGTTGGACTTGCGACACGGTTGGGGCCCACCTCCATCAGAGTGCCCCCAGCCATATGGATAGGTCCTAGAGCAAAACTAATGGGCCATTTAGATTCACCATATAGGGGTTCCTATTCGAATACGAAACCTCAGCCCAGCAGCTCTTATGTATAGGGCTGCCTACTCCGTAGGCCCAGACCCCCCCCCTTTACACACTAACTAGTGACCCCTGGCCAGGGCGACACAGGAGACCTGCCGACATCTCATATAGCCTATGCAGTAGTCCACCCTTGGGCCATGCCACAACCCCAATATGAGAGCCCAGCTTCGCTCGCTGCGATCTATTTCGAAGTGCAATTATTTTCGGACTTAGTTTTTTTCCGGGGGTCACTTGGGGGGTCCCCACCGGGGGGGTAGGGCCATCTGGGAGGGTCCGGGAACCGCGGAAAGTAATTTCCCCGGAATTGCGGGACTTTTTGTACAAAAAAAATTTAAAATAGTAGGGCTCTGAAGGGTCTTCCGACCTGCACCCCTGGGGGAAAAAGAAAAAAAAGAGGAGAAACGCGACCTGCTCGGGGGGCCAATTTTCATATCTCAAGATCTACCCGGCCGATCCGGCTGAAATTTTCACAGCATGTATGTACCCCTGCCCACAGGCTCTTCACACACAAAGTTTGAGCCCGATCGGTCCACTCCTCCGCTGGCCCCAGACCAATCAATGTCCAGATTATACACATTGCGTCAAATTTTCCCTATTCTAGGGGGAGCGCTAACGCGCTCCCCCTAATATATTTTACTGCAAGGTTTTCATTGCCTAAGTTACTATATATATGTACATATATATATATATCTCAATTTTATTTATTTACTCTTTTCAAAAGTTTGCATGACGGATTTTTTCCAATTTCAAAAAATTCTTCAAATTCTGGGGGGCTCTGCCCCCCAGACCCCCCGTGTACTTGTGTAAATTCTCCATGCTTTGCTTCACTCACGGGATATAATTGTTTTCAAATTGGCAAAATTCAAAGTGAACTACCCTTTCCATACACAATTTTAATTTTCTTGTAATAATATTTTGTTCCTGGAAAAAGAAATTTTTACCCCCCCCCCCATAGGTGTACCACCTGTTTGGGTTGGGGGGGGGGAGTAGAAGGTCTAAATTTGGCTCGGGGGACCCCACCAACATCCGAAATTTGGGGGAGGGGGACCCCCCCTACTGTACCCAAGTTTTTTTGGCTAAAAATGCTCCTTTTTCGATGTACAGTACATAAAACATACTCAAAAGCTTCTGTCGATAGTTTTCGTATGCGAAAATAGGGCTTGAAAATTGACAAATTTGTGCTAAAATATGCCTAAATTAGCCCAGATTGTGGTTTATAATTGCGTATATTACCTTTTAATTGCTATAAATAACCATCTTTAGCTCTTTATATGTGATTTATAGCCATTTTTCGAATTTTTTTTCAAAAATTTTCAGAAATTGCAAAAAATTTTTTCAAAAATTTTGCATTTTTTACCTGGTTTAGACCCAATTTTAGGGGGGGAGGGGGGTTTGAGCTCGGCTTGGGGGGGGAGTAGTTGAGGTCGGGTAGGGGGGGAGGGGGGTCTGGCCTCTCCGTGGGGGGGTCTCACAGGGGGCAAACTGTAGCCTGGTTCACCTAGGCCCCCCCCTCCCGGAAAATTTGGTTACCCCCCCCCCGGAAAAATTTTTCAGCGGGCCCCCCCCTTTTCAAAATCCTGGATCCGCCACTGGTCCTTTACGATTCCAACGCTGTTTCTTGCCCACACCACACTACTACGGCACTGTACACAGATTTGAGATGTAGCTGCACCCATAGTGTACCACCTGTTTGCGTTGTGGGGGGGGGGGGGGGGGGGAAAAAATCCAAAAATGGCTTTGGGGGGGGGGGTGCTCAAAAAACGGAAATTGTCAAAAAACTGTACCCAAACTATACCCAAATTTTTTTCTGCTAAAAATGGCCGATTTTGCACATAAAACAGACTATTTTCGACATAAATCTAATAAAAAACCACTCGTATTGCGTTTTAAAACCTATTTTTTAGCGTTTTTAACTGTTTCTAGACAATTTTTTCAGAAAATTTTTGAAAAATTGCAAAAATTTAGCATTTTTTCTCTTGTTTGGACCCCATTTTAGGGGGAGGGGGGTCTGAGCTCGGCTTGGGGGGGGGGAGTAGTCGAGGTCGGGTATGGGGGGCGGGTGGCCTCTCCGCGAAAGGGGGTCTCACCAGTGGCGGCGCCCCGGGCCCCCTCTTTGCGATTTGGGGGGGGGGGGGCCCGTTGCATAAAAGTTATTACCAATAAATTATTACTGAATAGTTGATTAGTGTATTAGTATTAGTGTATTAGTAGTCGCAATGTGGAATTCACTCCCTGAGCATGTAGTTACAGCTCAAAGCTTTAACATTTTTAGTAATGCTTTGGCTTCCGTTGATTTATCAGGTTTTGTTAGGGGGCGTGGGGTCAGCTGATCACGTAATCCTCCCTCGCCCTGCTCTATATTTAGTCGACATACGTTAGTATTAGTATTTATTGCCAGTCAACAGATTAACAAACACGAAAAATAAATCATAACAGAACTAGTTGGCTATGCAAAACAACACACATTTGTAGATCGAGTACATTCTTACATATTAGTGACTGACGATGGTCGAGTTGGGCCGATTATCGACTGCTACTACCCGACCACCAGATTCAACCAAAAATGTTATCTGCGATATATTTCTTTTGAAACTAGTTAGGGAAGGACTAAGTACAATTTCAGGCCCTAAGCTGTTCCAATACTTAATTATTCTTACGCTGAAGAAGTTTTTTCGCACATCAAGTCTAGAAAAGCAAGTATTCAATTTGAGAGGTGGCCCCTGGTTGCTGATGCATTACTTACACTGAAGAATTCGTGAAAGTTAAGATCAATCAAATGATTTACTATTTTGTACACTAGAATTAAGTCCCTATGAATACGTCTAGTTTCCAATGTTGTCAGCTTTAGCTGTTGTAGACGCTGCTCATAGCTTAATTCTTTTAGTCCAGGCAATCTTTTTGTAAACATTCGCTGGACTCGTTCTAGTAGAGTTATGTCTTTCTTTAAGTACGGACTCCATACTTCACTAGCATACTCTAATTTAGATCTAACAAAGGTAATGTATAGTTTCAGCAGGAACTGAACGGAGCGACAGTGAAAATTTCGAAAAATTAAATTTACCATTTTGAAACCAATTTTCGCTAACTGTTCTATATGTTTGGAAAATTTTAAATCAGGAGACACTAGCAATCCAAGATCTTTAACTACGTCAGCTTTACTGATTTGATTGTTATTAAACCAATATGGAAAATTCTCATTTCCATAACCTAGATAAACTACATTACACTTTTGAAAAGCAACTTTCAATTTATTTGAATTACTCCAATCAGCTATACTGTTTATATCTGACTGAACTTGAGGCCAACTTTGGATAGGATTTGAATATGTGAGATAAAATTTGGTATCATCCGCAAATATTTTTGCAACCATGAATTTCAAACATTCTTCAATATCGTTCATAAAAATAAGGAAAAGATGTGGTCCAAGAATACTACCCTGAGGAACCCCAGACGTAATGCTCGTAATTTTTGACTTTGCACTACATATTTGCACGTACTGCTTGCGATTTTTTAAATAATTTTCAAGCCATTTATACATTTTGCCTTCTATTCCATAAGCCTTCAATTTATTTAGAAGCAATTTATGAGATACTGAATCAAATGCCTTTGCTATATCCAGGTATAAAACATCTACCAAACTTTTTGAATCCAATGCCTTAGTCCATTCGTTCAACGTTTGCAACAGTTGACTTATTGTAGACCGCTTTGCTCTAAATCCATGCTGATTGCTAGAAATTAGTTGGCTAGCTTCAATAAATCGTATGAAACTTTCATCCACTATGGATTCCATTGTTTTTGCAGTAGCAGTTTTTGTGTAGCAGTTTTATTGAAAACAACTGAAATTATAGACGAATTATAGGGATGTTTTATATGTCGCTTTGTAGCTTTGGAGATGCTCTAGCAAAACGAATATTCAAAATTGATGTGCAACTAAAATTCCGGCTGTGACAGAGGAGAAATCTTAAAAATTCACGTTTTCCTTGATAATATCGACCATTATGTCTGAGTATGCGAAGACTATTGAAAATCTTCGTTATTTTTAAATCAGCTAGTTCATTACCTTCAAAATAATGCCAAAACCTTCAAAGCACGTATCTTGTATCAATAGCTTTGCTCATTAATACTGCTACACTAATCAACTAATCACTAATAATTTATTAGTAATAACTTCTATGCAACGGGCCCTAGCTCATCACAGTTGATTTCCAGCAATCCTTTTTTAGCAGAGGTTCTTGATATTAACATTGAAATTATAGATAAAAAATTTATTTTTAAGCCATTTGATAAAACAGAAAAATTTAATTTTAAAACTATAAAATTTCCTCATGTTAATAGTAATTTTTCTACTGTACCACGTGCGTATATTATCTTTAGAAATAGAATTAGACCGTCTGTGGAAATTATCCGAAAATGTTGACTTTTGGAAATATGCAGTTAATAATTTAATTCAAAAGTTATATCCTAGAGGATATTCAATTACCAAACTCAAAAATGAAATAAACGATTTTAAATCAAAAAAAGCTCAGAATACATTTAACATACTCCAGTCATTTCATATTTAAAATTTAAACCGAAAATTATTTTACTAAAATTATCTGTGTACTCACATTCACGTCACACATGGAACAGTACATATCCGGCCAGTTTCCCCATGCCAGGTGCGCACCTGGTGAGGCTGGGCGGTGCGACGCATGGAGCTATGAGCACTAATCTTTAGGATATGTACTTTAATTCCATGGCACATATCTGTATTTTTTGAATTGTAGCACATGTATGTACCTAATTTTTGTAATGCATAATATTTAATATAGAATGCACCTAAATCTGAGTTTAATTGTTGTCTTTTTGTGTTGGTTTATAATTATACCTGGTTCAACGGATAGCATGTATATACGTATGATTTTAGTATACACTATGAAACTGTTGTCACTTAGGGTTAGCTTTAGTTTAATCTTTTGTTTCTTTCCATTTTTTTCCATTAACGTACAGGGGTTCGAAAGGTGAGATTAGCTCCCACGTTCCCCTCTACGTTGGTGCTGTTAGCACAAAATTACTTTTCAGTTTGTAATGTCTGTTTAAGACTATTTTGCCAACAACAAAAAGACAAAATTATTCTTTTTCATTATATATATTTTTCACTTTTTAAAACGTTGATATTTGTCCTTACCCTTTATTGGGTCTATCACTACCCTTAAATGGGTCTATCACTGCCCTTAAGTGGGCAACTTCTTTTTCTTTTGATTTATTTATATATATTTTAATATATTTATTTTTTCTTTCTTTATATATTTTATTTTTATCCTTATATGGTCTATTACCACCCGTAACTGAGTTTATTATTTTTGCAGGATATATATTTTTTTGGATCAAAATTTTTTATTTATTTTATGTTACGTACTTATTATCCTTTTATTTTCTTATTTGATTATTTGGTTTTAGTTTTTACCCTTAATGGGTCTATCACTGCCCTTAAGGGGGGGGTCGCCAGGTACCAAATTTTATAGTCACCGATTTCGCGCATTCTTGGGTATAATAAACCCCCATATGTGACCAAAAACAAGACAAATTTTTAGAGTCCAGGGTCAATCCAGTCTAGAGATATTGCAGTTCAAATCTCTACAATTTAGTATTTACGTTAGTATGCCTCGCTGAGGGCTTCAAACTCGCGTACAAGTGGGATGACAAGAGGTTTTGGCATGACAAATACATCAGTTTAACGCCTTTACCTGTAGGTGTTTATTACCGCATAAATTACAGTGGCAAGCTAAGCAACGAGCGAGACACGGCGATTGGACGATTTGGTAAAGCTTATTTCGACTGTCATTTGCTTCAAACTTTAACTCGCACTAACTTTCCCATACTGCTTTATAGAGACTTGGTGCAAGAAGATAAAATGTTCAGGACATCGAGAGCTTCAATTTGATATAAAATATGGCTATATTTGAAAAGGTTGAAAATTTGACATTTTTTGCTCATAGGTGTCCGCCATGCTATTGTAGCATGTCACCAGAGGAAAACATAGGCTGTTGGCATGAAACTTCACATAAGCGTAGGTTTTATCCCAGTCTATTAGCATGCCAAATTTTATTGAGATACCTTAAGATTTGACTGACTTATGAAGCAGCAAACATGAAATTTTCGAAAAATGACGACTTTGAGTAAAAATGGAATTTCTGCTACCAAAACTGCGAGCTACTGAAAAAGCCAAATAGGGATTGATTATATGCAAAATAAAGCTCTAACAATATACTGTGCTAATATCTAAATTCGAAGTTTCTACACCAAAGGGTTAGTTCAGGACAAGATAAAACGTCCACTGATCTACCCATTTGTAGAGCGGTTTTGAGCAAAAATCGACTTATACGGACTTTGAAAATTCGTATAAAATCAGCGACCCTACGGAAAATAACCTCGTATATATATTAGCACTTTACCTAGTCCAAATTAGGTTTACAGCGAGTGGTAGCCGATTTGCTCTTACACAGCGCTCAAGCTTTTGGTAGCAGAAAAATTGTCCTAACTTCTTCATGTTCCTATATATGTTTAACACATGTCGGGGTCACCTTTGGAGGGCTCTAGTGAATGATAGGAAAAGTTTTGCAACAAACGCACTTGTCTTGTTTTGCGGACCCATGGGAACTACAAAATATGTGAAAATGAGAAAAATCGGAGATGGTCGAAAAATCGCGACCCCCCCCCGTCGCTTTTTTGGGCAATTTTTCGACCTTCTCCGATTTAGCTCATTTTTACATATTTTGTAACTCCCAATGGGTCCGCGAAACAGGACAAGTGCGTTTTGCGCAATATTGCTTCTATCGTTCTGTAGAGTCCTTCAAAGGTGAATCCGACATGTGCTAAACATTGGAAAATGAAAAAGTTACGCTAAAAAAGTTTGTGTCCAAAAAATTTTTTGCTGTGCGAGAGACTCAGCTCTGGAATTTTGCACACTTGTTAAGGACATAATGTAGAGTGCAGCGAGTGACTTTGGTGCAATTCTGCTGAGAATTAAAATTTTGGCGTGGCCTTAAATTCAGAATTTGTGAAAATTCCGAGTTGGGTATTTGCCAAAATTTCAATTCTCAACAGAATTGCACCAAAGTCCCTCGCTGCACTCTACATCATGTCCTTAACAAGTGTGCAAAATTTCAGAGCTGAGTCTCTCACACAGCGAAAAATTTTTTGGACACAAACTTTTTAGCGTAACTTTTTCATTTTTCTATGTTTAACACATGTCGGATTCACCTTTGAAGGACTCTACAGAACGATAGAAGCTCAAATATTGCGCAAAATGCACTTGTCTTGTTTCGCGGACCCATTGGGAGTACAAAATATGTAAAAATGAGCAAAATCGGAGAAGGTCGAAAAATCGCCCAAAAAAAGCGACCCCCCCCCTTAAGTGGGTTTATTATTTTTATTTTTACCTATTCTTTATTTTCTACCCTCATTGGGTATATCACTGTCCTAAGTGGGCTTTTATATTTTTTACATATTTTTATATTTTTATTTATTAATTCTTATTTTACTTTTACCTTTAAATGGGTCTATCACTGTCCTTAAGTGAACTTGGTCCCTTTCTCTCTATCAATTGTTTATATCGAGTGTGGTTGACACTAACCATTTTTGATATATCAATTGCTCAGTTTTCGATTTCTAATTATCGGAAGATTCTTGATTTCTTGATAATTAAACCTCATATTTTTGCTAATTACTTTGCAAACACACTTTTACCCTTAAAGCTAGCTCAAATTTTATTTTTAATAGTTTTTGTCTCTCTAACATCGCAATATTTGCAAAACCGAGTAAGCCTCTCGATTACCCGACGCATTTTTACGGGTAAAACAAAAAGGCGCCACTAGTGTGATCCGGTTATAACCAATGGGGTCAAAAGTCGCGGTAAACCCCTGGGCCAGGCTGCTAGTGGGACGGTGGGAGGGCTATTTAGCCTAATGGTGGTTACGCCCACCTAAACCAGGCAGTCCCTGACTAGAAAGTATTCACTCCGCGCCCACCTAAGTTACCGTGGGTGCGGTAACTTGTCTCAGGTGGCTAAATTTCACCTACTAATAATGCATATATTAAGTGTCCCAAAGTTTGTAGAATTTGACCCTAGTCGACCACTCAAGCACTTTTCAAGGATCTTATAATTCCCGGATTTTTTCGGTATGTAATAATCGTAATGAGACTCTAACGTGTACTACAAAAAATTTAATTTATATGATTAAATATCACGATTGTGGAATGATGTACGTTGGTGAAACAAAAAGAAGACTTAAAGATAGAATCGGCGAGCATTTATATTCAATACGTACACAGTCTAGATCTGGATGTTCCAAGTTGATAGAACATTTTAATAGTGGAATATGTAAGTCTTATAGTGTAAGGGTTTTGGAAACTTTGCATAATTCTACGAATGAAGACGTTAATAAGAAGTTGAGACTAGAACGAGAAAGTTATTGGATTAAAACATTACGTACAAAATTTCCTGATGATTTAAATTATATAGTGAAAGGCATAGAAAGTGACAAAGGTTATGCCATAAATGGAATGTAGAAGAAGTGGAAGAGCAGATTAATGAATTGAATAAAAACAGGAGGTGGAAAACGGAGGCTGGAAAAATTGGGCAGGAAAACGGGACTGGAAAAAGGGGGCTGGAAAATGGGGCTGATTTTACCATTGGGGCTGGGCCGGGTTTACCCAATTGGGCTAGCAGTCGGGGCTGGACTTTGCCCAAAGGGCTGGACTTCACCCAAGGGGCTGACTTTCTACCCAAAGAAAGAAGCTCAGCGGCCTACAGTCAGCATTCCAGGCCGTCCCCAGGCCGAAGAATCAGATCAAGCCGTTGTCAGGTAAATCATGGATCATTTACCTCCTCCGCCTGCCTTCCTAGCTCACCCGGGTGAGCCTCCAGTTCCATGAAACGAGTGGATCCGGTCCTACGGTCCTTTAAAGCTTATATGAGGGAATCGGGGGTCCAAGGAGGTGCTGTCGGGTTGCTGTCCTTTTGCACAGCCTAGGTGCGGAAGGTCAACGGGTCTATTACGCCATCCATAAGAGGCTGAGGTTCCTTTCCAAACGGTGGTAGACCGACTTGCAAAACAGTTCGGTCTAAGGGAAAACGCAGTGACTGCCCAGGTCCGGTTCAGGGAGAGTGCCCAGGAAGAAACCCGAAAGGAGGATGAATGGTTGGCGGAACTGCGACGTCTCGTGGTTCCGTGCAACTACAGGTTTGATGGAAGCTGTCCTGATACTGTACAAGGCTCTCTCAGTGGCACGTATGTGGGACAAGCTAGCCGGGATGCGAAGGTCATTTCCGGTTCTCAAAGTCTCGTCCTCAGTAAATGGCGCCACATACAAGCCAGTCAGACAGTTGAAGCCTCAGAATCGACCAGCGCAGACCTGCTTTTGTTGCAGAAAGGTCTGAAGGATCCGACGTGCACTGCTTTGGGGAAGACATGTGATGCTTGTGGCAAAATGGGTCATTTGCATCTGTCTGTCTAGCCTCAGGCCAACAGAAGCAGGCGTTCGACAAGACGTCGATGCCAGGACATGCCAGAGCGAAGCCAGCCATAACATCGTCAGTGGACATCTTGAAGGCCGAAGTTGAGGTTTCAGCAGCCTCAACTGAACTCATCATTCCATCATTCGGAGTCACTCGACATCTGCCGATGGCCGTCGATACAGGACGCATCAGATCCATCCTACCATTGACGCAGATGAAGAGAGAATTTCTGGAAGCAAGAATGCGTCCATGTCAGCTGTCAGAAGTCGGTTACGGAAGAACAGCATTGCCAGTCGCCGGAACAGTTCAAGCCACGGTCGCCTCTCAAGCCTTTCAAGCATCGCCAGGCAGACGTCAACCTTATAGTGGTCGATGTCAATGATTAGCCTCTGTTCGGAAAGGACCTTTTCCGAGCTCTAAAAATTCAGCTCCGTGCCAATGGTCCAGAACAGGCCAACTCAATCTGTCAGATTGGTAATGTTCAGGCTGTGCTTCCGAATCTGTTCAGGGAGAAACTGGTCCTCTCAAAGGATTCATGCATCATATCCAACTGAAATATGGAGCGAAGCAGATTGCAACGAAGCTGCGAAGACGACAACTAGCATTGGTGGAACCTGCTATCGAGGAACTGAAGAGGATGGAGTCAGTCGGTATCATCGAGAAGATCGAGGCCGCTAAATGGGTCCATCCAATGGTTGTGGTACCGAAGAAATCTAGCAAAGTTTGTGTGCTGCGACATGCGAAATCTCAATCAATCAGTAGTAGCGGACCAATACCCGCTATCCACTACGGAAAAGACCATGACTGATGTTGGCCAGCCGAAGATTTTCTGCAAGATTGACTTGAGCAAAGCATCTGCAATTGACGGAAGATAGCCGTCAACGCACAAGATTTCCGACGCCGATCGGATTGTTCCAGTACTGCCGATTGCCTATGGGCTACAAAAGCTCTGCCAGAGTGTTCCAGAAGGCAATGGAACAGATCCTATTCTGGCTTCAAGAAGTGGTTCCTTTGGTCGACGACATCCTCATTCATGAGACGACAGCTTTATTCTAGCAAAGACCTAAGATCGTTTTTGATATCCCCGACCCGAAACCCACGAGATGAAGTTTTTCGAACGAAAATGGACAACTTCGAAATTTGACTTTGGGTCGTCCTTCTTTCGGGTTATCTCCTCCGCCATCTCAAACGTCCCCTCCCAACTCCACGAACCCAAAATTTCCCCCAATTTTCTTCCACAACGTCATCCCCCCACAAAACTACACGATTTAATGACCTATTACTGTAACTATTAAAATGGTTTATTCAGACCAGGTTTTAGCAATGATGGGCCGGATTTTAGATAGCTTCCTTACGGGCGAATTGTAGAAATGTACGGCACCGGCAGGGCTGGCTTTTAGGGATCCGCCCACAACCCTTAGTAATTCTGAACGACTCTGCTGCTGACGACAAATTTTCACAAGATTTCTGCTATAAACTGCTATGAACTTTTCACATTTTTGTAAGGGAGTGGAGGCGGCTTTCGTGGACTATTAAGAACGAACCCATCCGTGCTGATAAATTTATGTTATAGCATTGTAATTTTATTTGTTACAACAGAGTTCAGTTATTGCTCTAATCATGAGTAGGTAATGGGCGAGCTAGCAATTCTTAGTGGAACATGTCAGAATTTTGAAAACATCATGTCAATTTTTTCTGAAACTTTAAACTTGTCATTCCAGTACAAATGTAATGACTGCAAATTGCACTATATAAACTATTCCATAATAGAGCTGAATGCATTGATAGCAGCGTTTATGGCACTCCACTGCCTCGGGCAAATCCGTTTCGGAGTAGATAGCGTAAAATCGGCTTGTTTAGAGTACTCTTTGAAAATGAAAGTGTTGAGTTTGCTTGTGCTTTGCCTAGTTTGCCGTTCATTGAGTACTAAACTCAGTACTAAATGACAACGGCAGTCGTTTCAAAGCCAGTTGAATAATTTGTCCTGAGTTCTATTTCTATTTCCACAATCCTCATTATTTAAGCACTAAAAAGATTAACTTTTGCGTCAAGGCCTTCAATTTTGATGTGTCCGAAATTCTGCCATAACTACTTGGTTTCTTGAAAATGAATAATGTCATGAATTTATTTATGTTTAAATCCCCATAATACGAGAGTATAGTATGAGACTAACAAAACTAGAAACATACATATGTATTTGTTTGATGGACACGGACAGAGACTTCGGTTTGGTCACTTTAACTAAATGTTTGCAACTTGTTTTGAATGCATGTTCAAACATTCATAAATTGGTACCTCCACTAATTTGCCTGTTTGGTGTAATAAAGTAAAAGGAATTTCAATAAGTTTAAAGATGGAATTTAACTAGCTGATAATTTAGCCAGACTAAAAGATTCATGATTCTACCTATGCTGTACGTAAGTTTCATTTATGGCTTTCTGAAGAATATTTAGACAAGAACGGAATTAAGTTAAGTGTTCGGAGACAGTCTTATTCAATAATTTATACACCACAGCTGGAATTCCAATTTCTTAACTCCGATTAGGTTACATTAGATGCTAAAATAGCGTACTACATACACAAGCAGAGCTATCTCTTTCTCTTCGTTTTCTGTACAATTTTTTAGTACTAAAAGCGTAAAAACAATAGTGTAAAGCAACTGGGAAGCAGGCAAAGGCAAGATTAGTAGGCATGAAATGGGAGTTTAACTGATGGCTCGGCGATGGTAGCACGTCTCACTGCAGTGCGGAAGGGCCGCGGTTCTATCTCCGGCTTGACCAATTCATTGTTTTCAATCTTGAGTAAAAAGCTGCGCTTCCCTCTTCCCCTTCATCTCCTAGGACCTAATTTTAAGGCCATAGGGTGCCTGACGCGTCCCGCATGGGCTTCTCGTCGGTTTCTTCTTGGTCCACCAGCCCAGATAGGTGAAGCGCTACAAGAGGATTTAACCTTTCGTTTTATAACTGATTTTGAGAATGATTTAATATTACAAACTGTAGCTGTCCGTTTGCCTCCAGGGAAGTTATTCTACCAATCTGATAGTAACGTAATCTAACTGATTTATTGCTGTCTGGTTTCAATTTATACGTTGTTCCTTTTTTCCAACGTTAACTGAAACAGTTGGGCACACGTACAACTAAACCGGAGATTAAATCGGAATCAATACAAAATTTTCAATTGGGAAGTTCTGCTGTTTTGTCTCGTGTCGAGTACGAGTCATAACCGTAGGCAATTCCGTCTAAAATTGCTCCAGTTTTACAAATTTCTTTCAAAGTTTCTTAATTGTGACATCCGGTTACACAGTTAGACTCTTTGTCAGGGGCATTTTGTAACAGTAATCTTAGTTGGTGAATTTGGCATTGATGTTTTAACTTTCTAAGCAGTTTCGCTATTAAAATTGCCAATTTTGGATACATTTGCATGCTTCTATTTTCTCGAGCAACTTTTATCATTACGGCATTGTCTTATGATTCAAAGAAATATTCTACCGACATTCAAAATATCTTAAGATTGTATTTTTCGGCTTGTAAATAATGTAATCGTACAGTTGCTGAGTTGACGCTGACGTTTACAGTATAATGTTACATCCATAAAGACAGGAGCAGACAACTTCAAAGACAATTAATATCAGACTTTTACAGGTGAATGAACTAATGAAATAATTCACCAGCGTCGCGGTGAAGTGACGAAATGTCGCCTTCTGTTTTGTGTATCCGGTTGTTGGTGCGACTAACCACAAAATGGTAATCACAGTAGACCGGACGCTATGAAAATTCACAAAGCGACCGACAAAAATGATTGATTCAGTTAATTTCAGCGTAGCTTTGTCCTCTTGTTTAGTCAGTTCCACCTGTTGGTTATGGTGTTTACTGTTTAATAAGATTTATAAGATGTTTTTAATAAGAGCTTCCACTTCTCTTAAGTCTTCTCAATCAAAATTGGCATGGGTCTGCATTCGACCATATTTTTGGATTTGGATAATTCGATTGCAAGCGGAGGGGACCCAAGTAAAGGAGGAAGAAACATTTTTCCTGAGATTTTGCTGAAAATTTGCACATGAGTACCTGGTGTGGAATACGGTATACCAGGCTCCCCGGCTGCCTCCTAACCCGAGGCCATATTATACTTCTTTCTTCTTCAAAGCCGGGAGCTTTTATATCAAATCACACAAGAACCATAAACCATTATCTTAACTTTAGCACCACGAGGACCGCCATATTACGATCGTCAAATGTGAAAGGTTTAAAATCAGGATCTGAAAGATGTGAAGAAAACTGTCCAGGGCGAGGATCGAACCACCGAGCTTTGGATCTTGAGTAGAATGCTCCACCACTGGGCCACATCCCCGGACGTTGAGACTAGTTTATTACGCTTATTGCTACCTTTCTGGGTTGCTGATATTTAACATACTCCCCTTGCTAATTGAAATTCGGCCTCGAATTTCCAGGAATTACAGGTCGGGTCCTTAAATCCAAGTACCATGAGGTCTAAGGGCGGCTCCCCGGCTGCCTCCCAACCCGAGGCCATATTATACCTCTTTCTTCTTCAAAGCAGGGAGCCTTTATATCAAATCACACAAGAACCATAAACCATTATTTTAATCTTAGCACCACGCGGACCGCCATATTACGGTCGTCAAATGTGAAAGGTTGAAATCCGGATCTGAAAGATGTGAAGAAAACTGTCCAGGTTGGGGATCGAACCGCCAAGCTTTGGATGTAGAGCAGAACGCTTTACCACCTCGCAACATCCTCGGACATTGAGACTAGTTTATTACACTGATCTCAACCGTTCTGGGTTGCTGATATCAAGAGTACAT
>JASAND010028724.1:0-60575 GCA_030248195.1 Trissonchulus latispiculum
AAGTCTGAACAGCCGTCACACTCGAAAATGCAAGACCAGGGCTCCGTATGCGGGCTTCCTTCGGACTCACTATCAACGGTCCAAGCTTCAATCTCCGCGCGATCCCACGGCTGAGAACAGTTGCAATAGAAAGTTACCTCCGAATGCTCAGGCTCTACTAGAGAACTACCCTCGTGAACTAGGAAAATTATGCTAAAACCGTACTGGTTGTGGCACTCAGGGCACTGATGAAAAGGTAGGTCAAGGCGGTTTTCAGGCTCACCAATATCACTAAAATCACTAAGATTTCCCTCGTCTTCGGCGTCACCGTAGACAAACTGAATAGGCTCCAGTCTGATCTATTTCTCCAGATATCGTCGACCCAGCGGTTTCCTATCCAATCTAATATCAACTACAACGACTTTAAGCTCTGATCCTAATTAACTATTTACTGTGTCAAATCAACTCAATATCAAACAGCACAAACACACAAGATGAAATACACTACAAGTCTATTGCAAGAACTGATACGACAGGAATCCGTTCACCGCCTAACAACTAAACCCAAAGCTATGATCAGTCACAGGTCACTACTCCGAATCTTAGCAGAAGAACGAGAGCTGAAACCTAAGAAAATTTTGGGTTAGATTAATATTTTAGCCTAGTGGTTGCCACACGTACTCTCTCACGCGCACTCACACAAACCGTACTCGTCTCTCAGACTGCGAAGTGATTCGCAGTCACGCAATGATTTGATGTTCGGGGTCGAGGGGGGAGGTTCCCTATATGCTCCCTATATGCACCTGAAAATGTGCACAAGTCCACCCGTTCCCGGCCACGAATAGTTACCAGCAACACGCACCAGCAGAAAAAAATAACTATTCTATCCTCTGCTAAGAGGACGACCCGTAAACTTTTAAATTTATTTGAAAAGTTAAAGAGAGAGAATTTGAGCAAATGTGGTAGAACAGACAAAAACAGAGCAGAAGAAGGAATAGACAATTTGAGACAAAAAGATAGCAAACATTTTTAAAAGCAAACAGTTGACAGTTAGTGATCTAGACAGAGCTTGGGTTCTTCTGTAGATTAGACTTCGAACAGCCAACCCACGCTCCAAATCCCAATATGACCGTCCTAAAGTTCTCGAGGTGTGTGTGTGTCCCTAAGCCAAAGAGTGGCTCCCGCATAGAATCTAAGACAAGGGTGAAAACTCAGCAAAATGACGGGAACAGGATGAATTCCAGGTGATCCGGACAGAGCAGCGCGTGACAAAGAACCAGGGAGGAGAGGCCAGGGAAATCCGGGGATTCTCACACTGGATGGTAGAGCAGGAAGAGACCGGGTAGGAGCTGATGTCCAGAAGCAGTGCAGTAGGTAGAGATCCGGGATCAGGAGAGACCACGGAACTGGCAAGGATCAAGAAGAGAAGAGCAGCGAGGCAGAGAAAGAGAACAGAGGCTAGAACTGAATCAAATGGGTTAAAACCTTGTCGGTTTTAACCCAGATTCAGCAGTATTAACTGGATTTCAAGAAGGGGTAAAATTGTACCTTAGTATCTTTTAGAATTAGAAATTAAAACTCAGCGATTGCTAGGATTTTTGGACAAAAGTTCTGGAAAGGGTTACTTTTGAAAATGATGGTCTGAATTTTGAAGCGCGAGCATCAGTTTTGAGAACCCCGGTAAGGTAGTCAGAAAACTGCTTGAAGGTAGATTTTTGAGTGATTTTTGAAGAAATTAGTAGAGGGGATTTCCGTCAGAAATCCCCCATCAATGACGTATCCTAGATTTCCTGCCCAGGAAATCTAGGAAAATCCAGCTAATATCTGCCGATATTAGCACACAAACATGAAAGCAACGATAAAATTGTCAATCAATAGTCTAGGGCGGCGAGAGCCCGAATTTCAACAATATCTTTCGAATAGGGGACTCGAGGTCCAATTAGATATTTTAGAACTCGCACTTACAAATGTTATAAAAGACCTAAAGGGGAAGGGGCAGCTCAACCTAGAGGGAGAAATTCGAAGGAGGCTTCTGAAGCCAATCCATTTTAGGCGAACCATTCCCCCCAGGAGCACCCACAATCACGACCTAGGGTTTCAAGAAGTGGACAATTTTTGAGGGGGGTATCCTAGAAGGGGAGAAGCAAGGCCTCTCCCTACGGACCATCTCAAGGGATGTCTGTGATTTCCCCCCCCCAAAGACTCAGAAATGAGAGCTGCCATCCGCTAGAACCCCAGAACCACAGACTGACTGGAAACTGCAAATTTTGGTCTCACGTTAACTTTCTTCCCCCTGTCTTTTGCAATCATCTTTCGATGATTGGCTGGTTTCATGATTGCGTTCTGTCATTGGCTGGTTTGAAAGGGAGGACCCAGCCTCCTTCTTTTGAATTTGCACCTGAGCAATCTATCACTCGGGTTACATAATTTTTTATGACTTTGGGTCCGACTTCGAGTGGCCCAAAGTACCTCAACTGCTCTGGCCCTAAACTTTATGGCGTCTTTGTTTTGAAGGACCTTTCTCCTGAGTTTCGTTTCTAAAGACTTCAATATTATTTGCAAACAGACGCGCAGGCGGAAGAGAAGCCGATGAAAATGAGAAGCAAAGAGAAGAAGTCGTAATAACGAACAGGGGGCCTAGAAGCCCAAGATGAAATAGAGCCGCACCTAAGCTAAATGAACTTCTACCTAGTTTAAAACTTAGCTAAAGTCCTAATATATTTTGTTTGTTAATATTAATTGCTAACTTCTCTATTTCTTTCTTTTAGGGGTGGCTTGTGCCTTAATTTTAGAGGGGTTCCCCTCTGTCTAGTCTACACGCGTTACTTCTTAGTGAGTGAGAACTAAGATTACTCCTATGACGGGAAAAGGCAGAGAACCTCACACACGTTTACACACGCTC
The DNA here is from genome assembly GCA_030248195.1 of Trissonchulus latispiculum. Taxonomy (NCBI): domain Eukaryota; kingdom Metazoa; phylum Nematoda; class Enoplea; order Enoplida; family Ironidae; genus Trissonchulus; species Trissonchulus latispiculum. The sequence goes on from JASAND010028724.1 coordinate 2,882, forward strand.
ACAGACACTCAGGCTGGACATTACACGTTCACACAAACTCAGGGGAGGGGACCTGCGAATAAACCCCATACTGTTGATGATGCAAAATTAAAGGGGTTAAAAAACTATCTGAACTTAATCTCAATTAATGGTGAACGGATTCGCTATTATTATTGTATGTGTGCTTTCTTTTTTCAGGGTGTAATTTTCGGCTGCGAGGCTTGTGAGGCTTCTTGGAACTAGAGACCAGCTTGTTAAGTTGTTTAAAAATAGGAACGCCTGTCCACATTAGTTGAGGCGGACCCAGGCAGCAACAACTAATTCCATTATAGCACAAAAATAGTCATCCGGAGCAGACTCTAACCTTGCCCTCACCATAACTTTTGATTGAAAGGCTTAAATGATTAAATTCGAACGCTTCCTAATAACTGGCAATCGCACAAACCCAAACTTTTTAAATGAGCCCAATTCACCGACAGTAACTGGCGTTACACTAACTTATGTGTAGCATATTCGAGATAGGTTTCATCATCAAACAGTTGAGAAAGAGACATCCCTTTATCAATCATTTCAGACTTGTTTCTAGGGAGCCATCAACCAAGATTCTGAAGCTTTTAGAAGGCAATTCAAAACCTCTTATTTTTTCCATTTTCTTTACAAATAGCATAAATGACACCACGTCACAGTATTTAGCGAACACCATTAACTGAATACTAAATAAGTTTAGCGAATAATACCAAGAGTACATAATATATAAGAGTGTGACAGCAGGCAAGCTCTCTGTTATCAGCTGTAGGTACATGCTATGTTCGCTAACGGCTGACCCCCCACAAACGTGTATGTGCTCTTCAAAGAAATTCGCACTCTATCTTTACGTGTTAAAGTTCGAAGCAGACGCACATTGGACCAACTGAGTAGTTGTGTTTTTGAGCTTTAACACATAAAGATAGCGTGCGAATTTCTTTGAAGAGCACATACACATTTGTGGGGGGTCAGCCGTTAGCGAACATAGCATGTACCTACAGCTGATAACAGAGAGCTTGCCTGCTGTCACACTCTTATATATTATGTACTCTTGGTATTATTCGCTAGACTTATTTAGTATTCAGTTAATGGTGTTCGCTAAATACTGTGACATGGTGTCATTTATGCTATTTGTAAAGAAAATGGAAAAAAACAAGTCTGAAATGATTGAAAAAGGGATGCCTCTTTCTCAACTGTTTGATGATGAAACCTATCTCGAATATGCTGCACATAAGTTAGCGTAACGCCAGTTACTGTCGGTGAATTGGGCTCATTTAAAAAGTTTGGGTTTGTGCGATTGCCAGCTATTAGGAAACGTTCGAATTTAATCATTTAATCCTTTCAATCAAAAGTTATGGTGAGGGCAAGGTTAGAGACTGCTCCGGATGACTATTTTTGTGCTATAATGGAATTAGTTGTTGCTGGCTGGGTCCGCCTCAACTAATGTGGACAGGCGTTCCTATTTTTAAACAACTTAACAAGCTGGTCTCTAGTTCCAAGAAGCCTCACAAGCCTCGCAGCCGAAAATTACACCCTGAAAAAAGAAAGCACACATACAATAATAATATAATCTTTTGACTTGTAAGTAGCTAAGTTTGTATCTCATAATTGTAGAATCAGGATTGCTTTTGTTTGTTTGTTCCTGTTTACGTACGAATTGTAGTTAAGCATTAATTGCCAATTATACAGCAGGATTTGTAATTATGTAGCCAGGAATTGTACAGTTTCGCCTTCCTTTTTGCAATTGGAACAAAAAAGGCACAAAAAAGTTCAGCATATAATGGGTATGTAGTTTTTGTCTTGTCAGTTGTCAATAATTTGTGGTTTTATGATGATAATTGTAATTTTTATTAATCTTTCGTGAAGCGAATCCGTTCACCATTAATTGAGATTAAGTTCAGATAGTTTTTTAACCCCTTTAATTTTGCATCATCAACAGTATGGGGTTTATTCGCAGGTCCTCTCCCCTGAGTTTGTGTGAACGTGTAATGTCCAGCCTGAGTGTCTGTGAGCGTGTGTAAACGTGTGTGAGGTTCTCTGCCTTTTCCCGTCATAGGAGTAATCTTAGTTCTCACTCACTAAGAAGTAACGCGTGTAGACTAGACAGAGGGGAACCCCTCTAAAATTAAGGCACAAGCCACCCCTAAAAGAAAGAAATAGAGAAGTTAGCAATTAATATTAACAAACAAAATATATTAGGACTTTAGCTAAGTTTTAAACTAGGTAGAAGTTCATTTAGCTTAGGTGCGGCTCTATTTCATCTTGGGCTTCTAGGCTCGTTATTACGACTTCTTCTCTTTGCTTCTCATTTTCATCGGCTTCTCTTTCGCCTGCGCGTCTGTTTGCAAATAATATTGAAGTCTTTAGAAACGAAACTCAGGACAAAGGTCCTGCAAAACAAAAACGCCATAGAGTTTAGGGCCAGCGCTGTTGAGGTACTTTGGGCCACTCGAAGTCGGACCCAAAGTCATAAAAAATTATGTTAATTAAAAAATTAAAAAAAATTAAAGCTCAAAAACACAACTACTCAGTTGGTCTAATGTGTGTCTGCTTCGAACTTTAACACGTAAAGATAGCGTGCGAATTTCTTTGAAGAGCACATACACGTTTGTGGGGGGGTCAGCCGTTAGCGAACATAGCATGTATCTACATTTGATAACAGAGAGCTTGCCTGCTGTCACACTCTTATGTATTATGTACTCTTGATAATACAAATGACTCATTATGAAATTTGAAACAAAAACCACTATCCATTGTTTTGGAATTACTTTATCCATCAGAATTCTATCAAACCTCCATAGAACCCATGTAGTTCAATAAGCACTTATTAAAACTTTTCTCGGGCCTTCAATTTATGTCGGTATAAACCAACAATATTGACGGACTGTCAGTCAGGAATAACAGACTGGCTGTCACTACAGTCCAGTACAGTACAGAACAGACCCCATAGATTTAGCATCATAAATCAGCTTTCATCAATAATGTTATTTTGACTTAAAACACCAACAAGCTTGGTCTTTTCGAGAAAAAAAAGCTGGTAGCAGAAATGAGCATAGGTAAAACTAATTTCTCAATCTGACCGGGCACTTCGCGAAAAGACCGAAATTATTGGCCATTTCGCGAAAAGACCAATTTAGCAAAAAGACCACGACATATATATCGTTGATGTGTATGTCGTAGTAATTTCTGTATTCAGTAAATACTGTATTTACTGGCCGATTTCAGTAAATACGGTATTTACGAGTAAGAATGGTATTTTCTTTAAACTTCCTATCTTTACATATAAATGAGAAAGAAGAAGAAAGTCATGTACCACCGAAGGTCCGAAAAATTCGGACCTCCGGTGGGACTCGAACCCACGACATTATGCGCACTAGGCAAACGCTCTGCCGACTGAGCTACGGAGGCACAGTCTCATCAAGCTTTGTCGGAATTCGTGTAATGTACATGACTTTCACTACGTGAATCCACGTAAGTAGAAACAAAGTGGAGGAAGAGCAAGCTCAAGCCATACTATTTTTACTGAAACTCATCCAGTAAATACTGTATTTTCAGGGAAATTCTGTATTTTATCTTAAACGCCTTTGTCTTTGTGTGTGGCTAGGAAAACAAAATGCAAGCCGATGTCATATTTAATATCAAAAGGCAGGGCATACATAAACACAATATGTGCAAAGGGGGTGCACGAAGATGAACTTCAGAAGTTAAAAATATTAGTTCAGGAAATCATAAAATTAGCTTTAGTTCACAGTTTCTAAAATCTAAACTAAATGCTAAATGGTAAATGCTGAATTTTAGGAAAGAATAAATCTTTTCTGTACATTTTCAATCATTTTTATGTCTTTTAATAGCCATGGGTTCCATACTTCAGGCGAATACCAAACATAAAATTGGAACCACATAAGGTTTAAACCATATTATTATTTAGTCCATATTTCGTGTCCATGTTTTGAAAGCATCAATCCTAAGCTTTTTCAGACGCCGCAACGAAGAAGGCCAATTTAACCGAGATGCAGTACGCTGTACAACAGGTAAAAAGTATCAATAGGAGACAACAATACAGATTTAAAGGTAGACCATTTAAAGGTAAAAACATTCAATATGATTATTCTGTATATATATTCTGGGACCAAAATAAGGATACCCAATCAATGGAAGCCAAACTCGCACTAATATTTACTTTGTCCATAACGAAAAAGTTTCGAAACGTTTTTTTCAGAATTTTTAATATTGACGGTGAAATGTACCGATGCATGGTCTGATTTACCAAGGGGCTCCATTACTGCAACTGATTGCACTAACCCGAATGAGTTGTCAGAACTAAATCAAAAAAATTTGGAGGATTTGGAGGATCTAATCAGAGCAGTTATTAACTGGGCTAAGTTATGCATAGAGACAAAATTTAGATATTATTGGCTAGTTTGGTTGTCCGTATAAAAATATTGAAATCTCCGCAAATAACAGCAATACAGGAGGAAGGCGTACTCGCTAAAACTAGATTTAGGTCGTTTATCACATTTTGAAAAGTCATGTGGTCAGCTGGAAGTCTGTAAACACATACACAACGCACAGATACACAGCGGTATATAAGGTCAAATACAATACATTCACTGATTATCATTTCATTTACTGACTGAAAATCACAATAGAGACTTCTGATAAACATACCCCTCCTCCGTGACGATTTCTGTCCTGTCTAAAACATCATAAGTAGTGTTTGCCGTCAAAGTTATTGAATCAATACTATCATCAAGCTTGCTTTCAGTTATTAAAGCAACATCAAATTTCTTTGTTGAAAGAAAATTAAAAACTCGACTTCTTACTCAGAATACCGTTAGCATTGCAATGGTAAAGTGACAAAAGGTAAGGGTTTAAGGTCTTTCCCATTATCCCCCCCACAGATCCGAAGAAGTATCGAAGAAGTACAATTTGACTGATTGAGTTGAAATTTGGTAGGGGTAGGTTTTCGGACCTGCTGATTTCAAAAATGCAAAAGATTTTAAATTTTAAATAATTTTAAAAAATTTTTAAATTTTAGTTTAATAAGGGGGGACCAAGGGGAACCGAAAAATTTTTTGAAAAAGATTTTGCTGAAAACTTGCTTACAGGGGTTTTCAGAGGTGCTGATCACGAATCTGAAGTCGGTTTCTCGATTCAGCTTTTTGTTAGCTCAGGATAAGCTTACATCTTAAGCTTAAAACTTAAGTTTTATATTAAGCTAACAGAAAGCTGAACCGAAAAACGGATCTCAGATTCGTGATCAGCGCGCCAGAAAACCCCTGTAAGCAAGTTTTCAGCCAAATTTTTTCAAAACATTTTTCGGTTCCCCTTGGTGCCCCTTACTAAACTAAAATTTTTTTAAATTTAAAAATTTAAATTTTTTAAAATTTAAAATTTTTTGCATTTTTGAAATCAGCAGGTCCGAAAACCTACCCCTACCAAATTTCAACTCAATCAGTCAAATTGTACTTCTTCGATACTTCTTCGGATCTGTGGGGGATAATCGGAAAGACCCAGGGTTTATACTATAAAGACATTCATACTGTAAGTCCAACTTCAGTTTCCACGAACCACTGGCTGGCCACCTCTAATGGGCTGGTTTCTAGTGCGGCGGTTTGGTTGATTTATGACTACAAAGTTTCCGGCAACCCGAACAGAGATTTCGCATAAGTCATTTCGCCGTTTCCGGCAGATACCGAGAGCCTGTCGGCATTGCCGGCCCACTGGATAGGCCGGCTGGGCAGGTCACGATTGGGTATGACAGGCACAGGCATAGGGTGCATACCAGAGGCGATCAGAGCCGTTGCTGGTGAAATGCAGCCACTTTACGCATTGCTTCTGTCTTCTGATACGTCATATCCCTACGAAACTTCCAGTCATTTGGAAATTTTTGCACTCTTGCTGCTTCTAGGAACAGCTTCTTTGCGCGCTAATCAGCAAATATAGTTTTCACCAGAGGGGGCTCCGTTGGGGAGCATTTCTCCAGAGTGCTACCACAGATGTAGGCTCCAGACCTGCCTCTTCCACCGCCTCCTTCATCACTGCCAATTCCGATTTCTCAGTATCGATCGGAATCCCAAAGACACATACATTGTCCCGTTTCTCATTCAGTTCCTACATTTCTTTCATGCTGACAAACACTGCATCCGCTGTAGCCTTCGAAATAGCAGAAGTCAGACCAGAGAACCAGGACTTTAGGTCGAAACTCGAGACAAAACTGTCGAGATTTGCCTCCACCGAGTCGAGTCTGGCAATGACTGACCCTGAGGACAAGGGGCCAGACTTCCGGTAGCTCCGGCACTCCCAGGCTGGTAAGAACTGGGACCGAGATGTGCCCCCCCCCAGACCTGAGCTCCCCCCATAGGGGTCCCTCACCCCCCCCCCCAGAATCCGGATTTTTCCGGTAAAAAACCTTCGGCCGCCCTTCACCCCCCCCCCCAGAACTTCCCCTCCTGCACATGTCTGGTCAAGATCCATTTGTGTTTTCCATGTTGGCATGTGGAGACTACCGCTAAATAAGCAGTGCAATATCAAGTAAAGTATCAAGCACCTTGATTCCAACGGAGCAGTCCCCGTGAAAAGATTTAGTACAGCAAAAGCAGACCACGGTATTCGCATCGATCGTTAAATTACATTTCTGCATTTAATGAGCTGAGGTTAGCTAGCTGAGGCTTAGGCTTTTTTATTTTTTTTAAGTTTTAAAATTTAAAAATTAAATTTTAAATTTAAATAAAAAATTAGAAATTTTTCATTTAACAGCTTCAGATTCTTCTCTAAGCTTAAATCTTCATTTAAAATATTTCTATTTCGTTGCAGGTCACCCATTGTATTGACGCCCCATCTTCTTTTCTGGAAGCAACGGTATACTTGACTCCTGCCGAATGGGAAAGCATCAGTCCTGAGCCGGTGTGCTTGGCAGACCAGGGGAGAGACACACGGGTATGACTCGGGCTCAAAAGAGGTACCTGGAATCACATTGCGGCCCAGACGCTTTCTCATGACCTGAAAGATCCCTGCGTTTGGACATTTAACAAACTCTGGGTAAATTCAACTGCAGCTGCAAGTGCATATGTTGGATTTCAAGCAACTTGCAGAAAAGATCTCGGTTAATGTGGACGATCCTTATATGGGAAGATTTCCAGCGAACCTATATCAAATACTGTTGTTCCAATTCTCTTTATTTATTCGTCAAATCCTGCCCAACATCAACCAAATAGCAAGCGGCCCGTGTCTGGAGCTTTGCGCGAAGCCGTTCAAGTTCGCGCATTCATTAAATCTCCCATCCTCATACAGCACGAAATGGCCGATGCACTCATGGATAGCGTTGACAATGATTCCCCAACCGTCCATATAGCTAGTCAAATCCGCAAAGCAGTTTCTGCCAAAGCAGTTTTGTCCGCAAAGGTTGCTTCTAGAGTGGAGACAAATTCACTGATTGCAGTTATGAAAGTAAAAGAAGCAGTTCCTGATTTCATTCAAGAAGACTTGGGTATCAACCGATTCTTTGTTCATTTCTGGACCAAAGAACAATTGGAACTTTACAAACGACGCGCTAAGCAACTGGAGGCACTCTAGTTATGGAGGCAACAGGTAAAGTCGTTAAGCCTGTCCCTGAGAACTGTGAGAAAAGAGGAAAACTGTTGTATTATGCTAGTGTGTCAGAAGATTGTCCCGTTGATCACATGCTAAACCAAAGACACCACACCGGCGGCGCCAGAATTGCGTACTGGCTCAAGCAGTTGCTACTGGCTGGCGCGCCTGCTCCTCGAATTGCCGTGACTGACCAGAGTAAAGCTCTAATGGGTGCGTGTACGGAATCGTTTGCAGGAATGTCATGTCTACTTGAAGAAATGCTGGAACATTCTTCAAGGTGAATGCAGCAACCTGCCCATGACTTGGGTTCGCAACGATTGTGCACATACCCTTCATCTGGTTGCCCTGTTGCCGACATTAAAGGACAAACCCAAGCAAATGAGAAGATTCTAAGAATCTTTATTCAGAGGCACAGCTTGTAATGACAGAATCCATGACACAAGCCGAAGCTCTCTTCAGAAGCATTTGCAAAGCAGCCTTTTCAGAATCCATGGAGGTCGTCAATAAAGCCGTTCAGCGAGTCCAGCGGTGTTATGCTGAAGGGATTTGAGGTCCCGCACATGTTTTCATAAGAACGCTGATCTCCATCCTGAAAGTGGCAAAGTTAGAATCCTGAAGAATGGAAACTTGCTGGGAACCGTTCGCCTGAAGAAGACATCATTGATCGGCAAACACACATGCACATTTGATAGTTTGATTACTGCTATTTTGGTTTCCATGGCGGACTCCACAGCTTATCGCTCCATTGTCTTCGCAAATCATATCATTCGGAATGTGCCGAGTTTCTGAAACTTGCTGCTTGTGGCGAAGCGGCGATGATATCAATCTATAAAGAAAGAGCTCAGTTGTTGTTAAGATAACTTAAAGATAAGATAATTGATCAGCAATCTGATGCTACTGAAGTTATTGACTGTTTCATGGCAGTGGAACAGACGGTGGACATCATTGTTTATTCTGGGGTCTCGCGGAATCTCAGTGCTTGCAGTGACCATTGCTGTCCCCTCCCTTCTTCTGAACTTCGGCGGGTGTTGTTTTCGGTAAACGTTGACATCGAAAAGCACTCTGAAGCAGTCAATCCCTTTTCGGATTCTTCGAAGCTAAGAAAATTTGGCACCGAGCAGCCTATACCAAACACTGCTCACCAAGACAGTTTTCGTGAAAGTCAGCCGTCAATTCGTTATTTTTGCAATGGAATCAGAACGGCCACAGCATCCACTAATGCCGCCTCACTTGTGGTTAATTTGCAATTTTCTCCAAGCATCGGCTGCATCCTCTGCTGTTCCTCAAACGACGTTGCTTGAAAATGATGCCAGGAATATTTCGTTGAACTCCATTCCAACAAAGCTTCAGCCGGCTTCTGCGAAGTTTTCATTGCGTGGATGCTTAGCTTAGCAGCCGTGTCATTTTGTAGTCTATGCCAGAAGACGAGACAGCCACTGGCAATCATTTAATCAGTCGGAAGAAAACCATTTTCCCACACATCCTGTTATATACCATATAGGTTCATTGTGAGCAAATATTTGTGGGTGCACGCACTTCCTGTTTTCTAAAAGAGGCATGCCGTCCAAGCGCGTGCTACGGTATTTCACCGCAATTCTCACCGCCTGGCTTACTTATACTGGGCGGGGGGGGGAGCCGTAACCCATTCGGAAGGTTCCCCCATTCGAGGAGCCTCCCATAAATTGCGACCTGCCCCCCATAATCCGAAAAATTGCCAAATTTTACCATTAAAACCTTGAATTTTCAAAAGATGTTCCGGCTTCGTCTTTCCGGGATTTTCAATATTATAGCTTAAAAAACACCTAAAATTTACACAAAAAACTTGAAAACTTGTCAACAAATATGCCTCCCCATTTTGAATGAGTCCCCCATTGATGGGAAGGGCCTTTTCGAGCCGCCCCCATATTGCCTCCCCCCATAAATTTTGGTCTACTAGCAAGGCAGACCGGCGTGTATATTTCCGCTAAGAAACATCTTCGGTTTTTCAAAAATTCAAAAAATTGAGCTCCATGTACATTAGAAATGGTGTTACAGTGAAACGGAGTAAAATCGTAAAAGCAAGATAACGGCTCTGCTATTAATGAAAAAAGCTATGGCTTGAAATTTTTGCCATAGCGAATTTTTTGAGAAAAGTCTGGACAGAGATACGTATGTCGGAATCCCACACCGTCCCCCAAAATTTGCAGAGGAACTGTAGGTTCAACCACATCAGTTTATAATTGTATTGTGCTATGATGTATTATGCTATAAATTAACGGGTGTGTGAAATGTTGAAATTTTATAATTGAGGACGCATGAGGTGTAGCAGGGCAAAAATCCGAGGGCGGGCGAACCGGTGGCAGATGATGGGTTCGGCTCGCGAGGGGGAGAGGGTGCTCAAAAATTGTCGGAAACTCCCTAAATTTTCAATTATTGACTTAAAATTTGGGGGAAGGCGCAGAAATACCTGAAAGGGTGGGGGGTGGCCAAAATTTGTCGTCTTAGTGGGGGTCCGGTACTCTGCTCCTCGCCTCCCGAACAAACCTATGCTCTGCCTACTAAAAATAGTTTGGTGATTTTTAAGACAGTACATAGCTGTAGCGGGGCTAGTAGGTTTTCCTACGTACTAACGCCGTTACCACGCCCAGACGTAGCGGACGCGGAGACCGTGGCACAGATGGATAACGACCCGGCTACAAGAGACGGTCGGGACAGCCTCGCCAGACAATATACGCAGGGGTAAATCCGATCCTAAGGGCGAGATGACTCGCACTCTCACTCACTCAGAATAAGAATACCTACCTAGCAGGAGCTCAAAAATACTCAAACCTAACTAAATACACGTTAATAAGAACAGAACAACAAGTATTATTATAATAAGACAATATTATAAAATACTGGGTTGAACCCTCACACACAAACAGACAAACACGCAACTTACAGTTTACAGCAGAGGCTGGTCAGGCCAACCAACGTACCAAAGCTCAGGGGAGAGCTGGGGGAGCAAATATATACAATACAATAAATGGGGGAACGGAGCGTACAATAAGGGGCGACTGCACAGGGCGGAGAAATAACATAGACTGACTAGACTGTAAACAGGAAGCAATCTAGACAGGCATGATCATCACGTGACATACCGAGAGAGACACACAGCAGTAACAGATAGGTTGACTATGTGTCAGCCCTATCCGTTACACCTCCCCAGGGCTCGCCATCCGAACTCCCGAGAGGAACAGATGACGATACCCTTTAGGAAACTGGTGAGCTGAGCTTTCACAACAAGTACAAACAGTACAAAGCAATGATGCTACTAGTACAATACAATGGAAACTGTCATCTGTAAGCCACAAACTCAATCACAAAAATAAACTAGTCAAAATTCCACATATTAAAATAGAAGCGTATTGATAATTGGTGGTAAGTAGCTTAATATGAAAATACAGCTGACATTCCAAAAGTAACTCATGGGAAAGAGGAGTTGCCCTCCTTTGGAATGTATAGTCAAAAGAGTGTGTTAATAAAGGTTAACAAAGAAAATAAGTTGAACTTTCGTATGAAATATTACTTAAATTAAAGTTTAACCAAGCCGAGCTAGGGTTGATCACGCCTTCGCTCAACAAGGCAAACAGCCTACGATAATAATGATCATAATAATAACAAAGTAACCATAGAAAATACACACCGTTAGGGTGATGGCCTATGGGGGTAAAAACCCACCCACCAATGGTCTGTATTTTCATATGACGATGACGTCACTGGGTATTTTGACAAAGAAGGCAACTATGGCAATAATGACAAGAACGTATGGACTGAATCCTCACAAAACTAAAGCACTGGACATTATATGAGCAAAAGAAATTGGCATAATATAACTAGTTGAAAAAGGAATAACATACTACATAGTTATAGAGAAAATACGAAATATTCTAGGTTCAAAATTAATTACAAAGAAACTACAGGTTCGCAAAATCAAAAGACTACACAAATTCGTAGATTAACATAGGAGAAACGAGTTCGCAAGATAAAATACAAAATAACATACGGCAAAGATTATGGAATACGATTATAAGTGTCACTGTCACTACAATAATGATAAAACGATGATCATATATAGCGATCAGGATCCCATGGATCAAGTGAAATAGTCAAATCCAGGTTCTGACATCGGCTGTGCCGTCACATGGTGAACGACATGGATCAAATCCAATCAGATGCCAGAAGAAAGAAAGTCACGATCAGGAAAGTCATCTTTCCTTGAAGAAATAGTCATAAATGATTGAATAGAAACAGTATGGACGATGGTTCCGATGACGGACCGGGGATTTCTGTTGTTCCCAGTCAATGAATTTGGTTCCTGCCATCGTCTGCGAGCAGTTCGCTGTTCTATAAAGTGATGCGACCACGGAGACGCTGGTGGCCGACGACCTATGGAGTGGTCTCGGTCTTGACGGACGATAGTGTTCAGTCGACCGATGACGGTCTCTTGATTAACAATGTCATGATGGCCGAAGATCATGATCAAATTCATGTCGACGAGCCGATGGCGATCGATCAAACAATAGTCGCTTATCATGATGGCTCGCATATTGGTAATGACCAAGGACTTCACCGGATTTTGGTTGGCAATCAGAAAACGCCCGTGATGCTTGACAGGGGTCGTCATGACAAAATATTGAACGTCTTCGGTGATGGTCAGACGATTGCTCATGATCATGACGATGCTCATCATGAGGGTTGGATTTTGGCTGGAGACGGTCGAACTGCGTGACGATCGCGATCTTCATGATGACGTTCAGTCGAGCGATGACGCTCTTCTGAATAATGGTGATGATGGTCAGCGATGACGATTTGAATCACGACGACGAGCCGATGGTGAACGGTCACGTGATCACCGTCCTTTATGGTGACGGCTCGTGGACGGATAACGGTCGCGATCATCATGAGATTCCGGTCGGCGATCACGAGCCGCTCGTGACGCAGGACGGGAATCCCAATGTCGAGATGACGATCGTCGAAGATGATGGTCCGCCGAATGTTTGCGACGGTGTGATCGTGAATGAACACGATCACGAGGTTCGATTGATGAGGGAGAACGTGATGCCTCCCGCCGAGGCGACCGCTTACGATCGTGATGTAGGTGGCTGGGCGTCCCGACGACCACGATGAAAGTCCTCCCACCGTTCGTGGTCCGGAGAATCTCTCGGAGGTTCGCCCAAGGGGACGTAAGACACCTGCCCAGGTGTAGCCGATCGTTGATGGTGGCTCCCAGGAAGAGAGGAAGCCATGATAGCGGTGGCAACGGAGGAATCCGAATAGGATCCGAAAGGACGAAAGCCACGGCCTCGTCCCGAACCAGGAATACCGCCGAGAAAGTCCGATTCAGAGGCAGCCCCACCAGGTTTGGCCGCCTCCGATCCAGCCAACGAGGTCTTTGGTTATGACCGGGTGTAGGCACCAGATGTTCCGCCCAGAGACGACACGCCACTGGGACCATGGGGACCCATCACCTGTGAAAAGTTTGTACCCCGGATACCCATAAAGTTCAAGGTGTTGATGAAGGGCAGTACACCATGGCAATGGCCACCATGAATTGAAGGAACCATTTTGAACCATTTCGTCTATTACAGTTGCTCGATGAGCGTTGGAACGTTGAACGTGCCCACCACTTCAGCTAATGAGGTTTTCTGATGTTTGGTCACTTCTCCAAGCACCATGAGCTGCCGAGTCATCCTCGGAGCATCAATGATGGTGCTCATAGTACTGACCTGCAAAGCCTGTTCGTTGTCCATTGATGGTTGGTCATTGTTCAGATCCACCAACGGAGGGGCCGATGACGGCGCCGATTTCCGTTGCCTCGTAGGAAGGTGGATATGCCTTCTTGATCGATTGGACGGAGCCTCATTAGTGTCAGTAGCGGACCAAGTCCCATTGGCAAATGCCGTGGAATTACCACGGTTCCCCATCTTAAATCCAATAAACATCGACTGAGATGACTCAGCGAATAAAGATAAATGTTCAAAGATACCAATGATTGCCACATCATCTTCTGGCGTTGACAATAGACCCATCAGCTTCCAATGTCTGACAGAGACATTGTAGATTCCATGTCTGGGACTTCCTGAACATGGTGTTTGCTTGCCCCTGGCGCACTAAAAGGGCAAGTATCGGATTAACTGCTCCTTGTTAGTGTTTATTCTTATGTGATCCCATTGGGAGTTGAGCTCCGAGTGTTGAATTTTCCTTGGTGTTGCCCCTGGCAGCAACTGCTGATCATTTGGGTCCTTGACTGACGGACTGACAGGATGCTGATGTTCGGGCTTGCCAGTTGGGCGAGGGACCTGGCGTCCATGGTCTGTTCGGTGGCCTGTCGTTGTGGCCGGGCAGCCCCGCGCTGCAGCGTCTGGGTCTTGACCAGCGGAGCTGAACTCCGTTGGCTCGCCAGAAACCTCAGGCAAAGACTGTGGATCCATCCGACCGGTACTTGATGAACCCGTCAGGAATGGGGTAGACTCTTCAGGTTGGTCTCCCAGACGTGATGACGGCTGGGAGGTCCAGGACCCATCCTGTTTCTATCCGAGGCGACCACGGCACTGTACAAGTCCGCGTCTGGATTATCCACGGGGCCCAAATGTTCAAACAGATCCGATGTGGGCTCCACCAATGAATAGTTCTGCACCCGAAAAGTATCAACCATACAATGGGGAACCACTGGTTGCTGTCCCATGAGGTGGTCAGAGCCCAGATCCACAACCACTGAGAAATGTTCCCTTGGAGGCGGGAACTGTTCCAAACTTCCAGGGTCAGGCGCCTGATCTTGGGTTGAACCCTCACCATACATGGGATCTCGTGCCACTGCTGCTTCTTCTTCCAAAACTGCTGATGTACGGTGACTTCCTCCAATTCTATGCAGATTGAAACAGGAGTAACAAACTGGATCCAGATGACTACTAACCAAATGACCAGCTGAAACAGCAAGCAAGTGTAGGTGCGGACATGCAAGACGGAACCACCCCGCCAGAAATAGGAAAATTATGGTAGAGATAAAATTAAGAGTGAATTTTTTTGAAATGTTTAATTTGGGGATTAATTGTTAATGAAGAAATGATCTATAAAATTGTTGAAAGAAGTTATGGATCAAAACCCTCCCAACAATTAGAAAAATATCCCCCATAAAAAAACCTGACCCAAAAACAAAAAATTTATCCCCCCGTGATGCTAGTGGTATATAAGTTTGGCGTGACTAGCCTACAAAGTGGGGCCCCATAGGGCTAGTGCACAGACATACGTGAACTTTTATGAATGTTGTGAGGTCGCGAATCTCACAACAAACATACGTATATAGCCAACTTACAATCCTTACTAAACATCACCGGTATACCATCCAAATTTCCCATGATGGTTTTAGCCACAAGCATGTTGATTTCCATCCTGACCAACCTGAAGTAGGATGACCTACCCTTCTTGGACCTGACCAAGGCTTAATGTAACTGCTGGGTTGGAACCTTGACTGGCCGTTCGTGATATGGCATTATCTTCTCCATGTGAGCCACATCCGGCTTGTCCTGGCTTCCAACTTTCTGGATCCGGAAGATGACTTCCTTCATCTTCTCTACCATCCGGCAGGGTCCTTCCCATTTAGGCATCACCTGGGCACACATGCCAGACGGAGTTACTCCTGTATCCAAGCTGATGGTGGACCTTGTTCTTCAGCGATGACGCTAAGAACGACTTACGAGCAACCTTCCATGCTCTATCCGGACGCAGCAATCGGGATTGTGAGTACAACTCATAAGTCTCCACCACATCCTCATTCTTGCCATCGAAGCAATGATCCAATGGCAATCGGATATCCTGACCAGTCATCAAGAAATGAGGCGTGCCACCCACTGAACTATGGACTGAGTTTCCATACGCGCTTAGCGTCCAGTTCACATAGTCGTCCCAATCCGTCCTGTATACATCCACATGCTTCATGAAGACGGTCCGGAGAGTCCTGTTCAGCCGTTCCATAGCTCCATTAGCATGCGGAGAGTAAGCCGTTGTCCGCTGAAATTCAGGTCCACTGAGCTCGGACAGATGACTGAGCAGCTCGACACGAGCTTCCTTTCGCAACCCAGTGGAAGGCCTGGCCTGGCCTAATGTGAACTTGAGACAAACCAGGCAAGTTCCAACCAGTTCAGTGCTGTGCGACGGCTGGCGAATAGTACCGCGACAGCAGGTTCGCATAGGCAGCATTGAAGCTGCCATGACCACCATTATGCGGCGCGCGTTTCCACTCGGCGGAGGTTAGCACATCATCAGCAATGGCACAGATGTCCGGTGGGTACATTACTTCCGTTCCGTCCATTACCATTTCCGTTGAACGGTCTAAACCTGGAGGACATGACAAAGCATCCGGATCCATAATGCCATAACCTGGTCGATTGTCTTCAAAGGAATCGAACTCCTGCAGGTTCAGCGCCCATTGCGCTTGTCTTCCAGTTCCCCTTACCGATCTGTTGTTCTGCAGATCCTTAACTGCCATACAATCCATCCAGCTGATGACAGCTGTAATCCTCCGATAGTATCCTGACTTTGCGAGCAACGCCCTTACGCCGCGGCAGTCACCATCAGGTAGCTTGGCCACTGCAGCTACTAGGTCAGGGTCTATCTCGTAGTCGTCCTGACCAAAAAGGTACCCTGACAGAGGGCCCTTTCTGCGGATGAAGACTCCTTGCTTCAGTTTGGTCCACAGATCATTATCTTTGATCTTCTGGAAGCTTCTGGAATCTTCTTGAGCAAATCCATATGCTCACTGAAGGTTAGCGATTGAATCAAAACATCATCGAAGTTTGACTCCATATCCTTCAGTTGTTCCTCCACAGTAGGATCAGGACGTGGCTCCCGAGTCCCGATCCTCAACTGAATAGAAAAAACCACTGGTGGTCGCTTCCGAAGATATTTTTCAATACTTATCCGCATCAGGATCAGTTGAGCTGTGGACCTCGGTTCTATGTCTCGGCTCCTGCACAACGTAAGTTACAGGTCGATTGGTTTGCTGGACCACGATTGCGTCAACTTGTTCTGTGGATGGCTTCGACGGCAAATCCAATGAATGATACACTGGAAACATCCTGTGTAGCCTTCTTACACATTCACCAACCTCTTCCGCCCATAGCGAATAGGTGGTCGGATGACCGAACCATCTACTGAGCTTGTAATGGATGGCCTGCCAATGGACCCTTTTCTCCATTACATAGGATGCCGGCGGTTCAGCTTCGTTGACCTGGACTGCCAAGCAGGCCTATCCCATTCCCATTCCTTGTGGGAGGACAACAGCCTGGTCCCCTTCATCAAAGGTGACCTTTGGTGTCTCTGCCAGGACACCAGCCTGCAGAAGCACCTTACGTCTTCTTATAGCATCCAGAAGCCTGAACTGGGTCATTGGGACTTTCACCCTACCAGGCATGGCAGCCTTCACCGAAACATCCCTCTCTCCACCAGGAGGAACTTCAATCCATTCCCTGATACACAAGTTAATTGACGCGGCCATGGGGATATTGAACGCCACCGATATCCCTTGCAGTTCAGCAGAATTCAAAAAGAGCACTCTTCCATAGTGATTAGACATGAAACCACCACCAGGATGAATGCTATATCCCAAATCGTACAGGAAGTCATACCCTATTAGCATTTCCTGTTGTAACTCAGGAACCACATAGAACCTGTACGTGATATTTTCCGCCGTTTGTCCTTACGTCTGACAAAACCGCAACGTTAGCTTGCATTGACCTAGGATTTTCAGAGTATTGCCCTCTCCTGCCGCCGAAATGCTAGGCATCTCCGCTGCTGTCATAGGCGTCAACGCATGATGCTTGACCCTATCATGGAACTCCTTCGAGATCAATGAGACAGAGGCACCGGTGTCCACTAGACCCAGGGCAGTCACGTCATTTATCCGGAAGAGGGCATATGGCGAGTGACGCAATGAGATGGAAGCCATTGAGTTCACAAAATGGACCGCTTCACCATTCATAACCTTTCGGACGGCTTCACGGATGCCCTTTTCGGCTGACTCTCCATGTTCAACCTCGTCTTCGGGATGACCCGAAGTCGAAGGACGATCCGTATCATCATCAGGTTCGGTGGCCTTTGACACCTTTTCCACCACATTGGCGGTGTCTTCTTGACGGAATTTCTTCATAAAGGCACTCAGAACCTCCTCGAAATCCTCCATGTTATCAACGACCGTCTTTGCTGCTGCCTTTGTTTTGGGGGTTTGCCGTTGAACAGCACCCTCCATCTTCTCCAGTTTATCCTCTTCCTGACCCCAGGCGTCCTGTGCTTTGGTCAGTCGGGACCAGTATGCCTCCAGCATATCCGCGTCAACCTTAGACAAATCCAACGGATCAAACCTATTGAACGTCGGAATATCGTCCTGACCTTTGGTGGAGGTCCGGTTCGCGGCTTTACGAGGAGTTTGCCAGGTATCACCAGCTGACCGCTGGAGTTTCAGTTTCGGAATAGCTGAAGGTTGAACCTCTTTCTCGGTCTTCTTGGCAGTAGCAGACGTCGATGACGACGTAGGCTGATCCCGAGGTTCGTCCCCGGGGCTCGTGCTAGAAACGCGAGTTGGACTCGAGTTCGAAGCACGAGCATCCGATGAACTGGGTTCCGGATTTCAATCCTTTGATGCAGCCTCCTGAAGTGACAAGCCGTCTTTGATCATGACGGCTTGTGTTCCCACCGAATTCATGGGTGACTGTTCCGAATCCGATTCCTGCCGAACAGACCCATCCTGTGACTGAGCCTTGTCCTTCTTTTTCCTTGGCCTCTTTGGTTTCTTCGGTTTCTGAGTCTCCCGTTGTGATAATTGATGCCTTCTGGGGATGACCCCAACTGAATAGCGGTCTTGCTTCCGTCTGTTGTACCTCACACACTCCATATGGAAGCACTTAGCCTCGGGCAATCCTGTAATGCATTTCCAACGTGGGATATGAAGCTCCTCATCAAGAAAGTCCCCAATTCTCTGATATCGCAACATATTCACATGGCCTGAACAACGAGACCAGCTGGCTGGTCGACTTCCATATCCGACCTGAGATCCCTGCGATCCACGATTCGGGAAATTGCGACCCCTTTGGTCGAATGGCCTCCTAATCATGCTCACATGATCGGCCTGCGGTTTTCTGGTGGGGGTCCGCTCCCCCAATTCGTTTCCCGAATTGCCAGCAGCTCGCTGACCAGCATTGCTTCCACCACCATCGCTTCTTTTCTTCCATTCACCACCATCGCGACCTGATGATAGGAAGCGACCTGAACCACACCTTGCACCTCCACCGTCGGTCGGGCGTTTTTCCTCTCGTTGTCCAGTATCACCATCACCCTTCTGCTTAGGCAGACATCCAAAATATCTGCTGTTGACCATGCTGAGCCAACGTGGGTCGTCACCCCAGAAGCTGATGCTGCCAGCCATCGCCTGACCTCGAATGATTGAGTTCCTGATGTCCTGAAGCTCACGTTTGAGTTCGCGTACATACGCTGGACATTCCTGCTGATCAATGGGCTGAACCCTCTCACCGTCATCAACGCTACAAATGGGCTCCATGATCTCTGACTGGGTATCACCCTCTTCGACCGCCTGAAGAATACGCATGGCTCGCATGAAGATATCGTTAGGCCTATGATGATTCCAATTCTCAGCATCAGCGAACGAACTGGCCAGCTTCGCTCGCAATGCCGACTTCAGACCACGAGAGGCCCGCTCCACCACCTTGAGCTCCCGATCCTTCAGTTCAACTGTCGGAAAGGCTTTGCAGGCGATGTGTCTGTACATCAATCAAGTATAAAATAAAAACCAATTTCTTAATTTCACAAATACATTTCTTCTAAAACAGATCTACTGACAGCAGCGGACATTTCCTTCCTTTCCTTTTTGATACATGGCATCCCTTCCGTTCCGACCCCATTCTGCAGCCAGTGTTTTTTATACCAACTGCCTTCCAAGTGGGCACTTCTAGATTTCAGCCAACCTAGTCTCTACAGGTATGCGGAGGGCAACTTGTGTTGGACAGAACAAAGCTGGTTGCCCTAGGCGAGACTGCAATAACCGTACGCCGGCTTGGCTTGGGGACTATGTTTTCTATCCGTAGTCTTTTTCTCTCCGCCTCTTGTCCGTTGGCGGTCTGCGGAGAGAAACACTTGACAGGCTTCACGTGGAGCCTAAACGGTGTCGAGCCCTCACCAAAAAATTGTAGTGAGGGTAAGAATAGTACATGCCATAATGGAATTATAAGTTAGAATAGGAAATTTGCAAATTTTAAGTAAGTCCAAGAGTAAAAACCAACATCTTTTTATTCTATCAACTATTTCTTTCAATTCTATCACATCATTCGCAAGCCCTACAGGAGACACAGCACAACATCTTTTCGTCTTTGTTTAACTTAAGGGGGCGCTTCCATTATCGGGATTACGGATGTAAGTTTTCGACAGATTGTCCAATTTTAAAGAAATTTGATGTGAAGTTACCATGGGTGGTAGACTATATCTAGACAAAATTTTGGGGTCTGAGACCAAGCAAATGGATAGCTACCATTATGGCTTAGAAATTCGAAATTTTATCAAAGTACCATAGTATAAATTTATGTAAGCTATATGAAAGAGCAGAAAAAGAGCTTTACAATGATATGCCTAACTCCTCAGCACGTGGTTTCTATCGAAAGTTACGGGCGGTTGAATATATAGCAAATTTACGTTGACCATTCCCATCGCGTATGGCAAAGTAAAAACTAATCGTTCCAAAATGAATTCCATGGGGTTTTTAGTGGTGTTTTGTGTTGGATTTGTTATTATTTTATGAAATATACTGTGCAACATAATGAAAGCATTTTATATGCGTAAAACAGAAGCAATTATTGTGAAATTTTCCAAATTAATTTTCTCTTGAATGCATCAACCAAACTTTCTCAAATTTTGCAAGTACGTTTACTGGAGAGGTGTGCAGTGGCACTTTTTTCAATTTTTGTTTAAAACGTAAATTCCGCGAAATATTGATTTCCAAAATCTTTGAAAATTTATAAAAAGCTCAAAATTGAATGAATCAAGAAACTGAAAAAAGTGCCCCTGCATTAGGTTAATTTATACATTTGTGCAAAATTTGAGCTACTTTTATTGAGCCGTTAATGAATGACACCATTTTGAAAATTTTAACTTATCCCTCTTGTGTAAAGTGAAAGCCAAGCACTAGATTATTTAAATTCAGGATATTACCAGTATTTAGCACCAGCTACAGTTGCTGAAAGTTTGAAAGCGATTGGTTGAGAAATGAATGCAGGAGAGCAGTTCCCGGTAATGGAAGCGTATATTATAATAAGTCGGGTAAAGCAAATGTTGTCCACCATTGTGTAGAAATTGCGTGGTGGACGTGATTTCCTGATGGCATTGTCTTTTTAACCTAAAAGTCGTCTACATACGTATAGGCAACAGTTCTTGGGGTACTTTTACTTTTCTCTCGCCTCTCGTGGGGTGCTGCTGTCACTACCCTAATCCCCGGATTTGAATTTCGGAAAGAATGGAGGGTGACCAGCAGTACTTTCGCATTGATTACGTTTAGTATTAAGCCTTTTTTCTTGATAGGGAGCTATCAGTGCTCCCTGTCCTGAATCAGGATTCCTGGGGCTTGGATCTCCGGCCGTTTCCCTCCTCAAATTCGTACGTAAGGCCAATAATGTATACGAGCTGGTAGTAGATACGTTATAATTGTTTGTGGGTTTCTGGCTGTGATGTTAGTTTGCGTATTTTATATAGTTGTTAGTATAGTGTATTTGTCTTTTTTATACTACTTTGGTGTTTTATTTTAACTTTTATTCGGTATTTGCATAATAAACGTATCAATTTATAACTATGCTATTGCCTACCCTCATTTCCTTCCTTGTAAGCCGGAGTCTCCCCACACGTGCGCCTGTTTTTATGGTTGGGTGTACGGTTGGCTTTAGTGGCTCTGCTGGGTTGGGTTGTCCCAGCTGCCTGTAGTGCTTTGTTGTTTGTCTGGTGGTCGGTTCTGGTTCTGGTTGGTCTGGCATGGGTCCCAGTCCTATTTCACTTGTCGGGGAGGCTCTAGCCCGGCAACTTCCCGGGGACGCGGGTTTTGCTAGCTAGAGGCGAACAGTCTGGAAGCCGGGTTTTGAACTTTGTTGTTGGTCTTGTGGACGCACAGGTTGTGCTGGTGTTGGTATTGGGCCTGATATGGCATTTGGTGTTTTGTCCAGCTATGGTGTCGATCTGTCTATTGACAACGACCTTTTCCCCCGGCGTTTGGCTCACCTTCGCCCTGTTCCCGGTTGTGTTTTCGTATAGTGTTGTTTGGTAGTTCTGGTATTTTTAATCGTGGTTGGGGAGGTTTGTTTTCAGTTGTTAGGTTATGCAGGGGGGGTGCCTTGGGGTAAAATTGTGTTTGAAATTTGGGGTGTTTCTGATGTAGGAGGTTCCGGAATTTGTGGTTTTGTTGGGGTGGGTGCTCGCTATCTTGGCTGGACCATTGTACTGTTGTTTTGTTTTCTTTTTCATTTGTCTTGTTCTACTAGCCGCTCTAATTCTTGTTGTATTTGTACTTATCTTGTTCTTTTTCGGGTTCTTAACTATCAATTTGTGCTTCCTTTTCCTTTTTCTGTCCTAAAATAGAACACGATACTTTTCTTAGTCAAAACTGTTGCCGTTTTGTTTTCACTGCCATCTTTTGCCATGATCCTGATTTGTCGGTGCTTTATATGTTGTGTTTTGTAAATATGTGCTTTATTATTCAATCACCTTATGTTCTGGCATTGTTATTCCATACATAGCCCATTGTTTTGCTTATTTGAGATGTCCGGGTACTTAGTTCTGTCGGAGGTTTGAGAAAGGTTTTTCTGGATTGATTCTGTTCTAGTTCGTTGTCGTCTGACCGCGTTGCGGGTACTTCTGTCCACTTTTGTATTGTTTCTCGTTTGTTTTATTTTGTATCCGTTTGTTTGTTGTACTTTGCTTTATCCAGGTGCCCTGTTTGCAGTGGGCCCGTGTGTGTTGTTGTGGCGTCTCACCTGTGTCTGTCTCTGAGGAGGTTCACTAGTGCAGGTTTATGGTTTCTTGAAAAATTTCTCGCACGCGTTTTACCATACTAGTACGTAAGTTACGTTGGTTGATTCAAATTTTATCCTACTAATCTGTGTACCGCGGCATGGGCGCGCGGTGTAAAGAGGGGTCATTTGTGAAATATTCCTCGTGTTTCTTGTACTTTTTGTTTTGATCAAACGATAAAGCAATTTCTAACGTAGCTAACTAATTAGTTTGTCAAGATGGAGTCACTTCTCAATGAATAGAGGTTAGGCATAGCTGCAAAATGTTGTATGTAGAAAGGGGGTATTGGGCCGTTGATAAGAGTTGTTTTGTATTTGTATTGATAAGGTAAAAGCTGAAATTATTTGTTTTGTATTGTTCTGGGTAGTGTAGTGAAGTCAAACAATCGTTTATTTAGCAGCACATAGGACAAACTACATCCTTACAATTGTAAACGTTGCTTTTGTAGCATTTTGTCGCGTCGCGGCAAGGATAGTAATTACCGCAAACCTGATTTTTGTGGGCACTAGAACTGGTTCATACGGCTTAACCGACCTGGGGGCAGTTTCATAAAAACTCTACTAGCATGCTAGTACTAGCGTGCTAGTACTCGCAGTGCTAATGCGAGAAGCGAGTATGAGTGTTTCATAAAACTTTTTGAGAACTCGACCAAATTAGCTCAGGGGGCAGTTTCATAAAAAATCGACTAGCATGCTAGTACTAGCGTGCTAGTACTCGCAATGCTAGTGCGAGATGCGAGTACGAGTGTTTCATAAAACTTTTTGAGAACTCGACCAAATTAGCTCAGATTCTGCTGCTGCTAGCAGCACTAGCATTGCTAGTGAGAGCAACTAGTCTGCTAGTTGAGGGCTTGCGTGAAAAACGGATAATTCTCTAAAAATGCGTATCTTTTCAATCCGCGAAGCAAACAATTTAAAATTAAAGCATAACGTCAAGAACAGATCAGTCTTCATGCCATAAAAATTTGAATATAAAAACTGTAACAGTGCAAAAGTTATTCTTGTTTTTCTGGGAGTTCTCTAGTCAAAATTGACTAGAGAACTAGACAGCTGCTAGTTGCAAGTTCGGCAGCAGCAGCTAGAGTTTTATGAAACAGGTACTCGCAGGCAGCAGCTATATCGACTCGCACTCGACCATCAACTTGACTCACAAATCCAGTGCGAGTACGAACTCGACCGCACAACTTTTATGAAACACAATAGCGACTCGACTCGATAACTAGCAGAGTCTAGTTGTCGAGTCGAGTAAGAAAAATGTTTTATGAAACTGCCCCCAGGTTCTGCTGCTGCTAGCAGCACTAGCATTGCTAGTGCGAGCAACAAGTCTGCTAGTTGAGGGCTTTCGTGAAAAATGGATAATTCTCTAAAAAATCCTATCTTTTCTATCCGCGAAGCAAACTATTTAAAATTAAA
Source organism: Trissonchulus latispiculum (assembly GCA_030248195.1). Classification (NCBI taxonomy): domain Eukaryota; kingdom Metazoa; phylum Nematoda; class Enoplea; order Enoplida; family Ironidae; genus Trissonchulus; species Trissonchulus latispiculum. The sequence goes on from JASAND010028724.1 coordinate 26,962, forward strand.
GCATAACGTCAAGAACAAATCATAATTCATGCCATAAAAATTTGAATATAAAAACTGTAACAGTGCAAAAGTTATTCCTGTTTTTCTGGAAGTTCTCTAGTCAAAATTGACTAGAGAACTAGACGGCTGCTAGTTGCGAGTTCGGCAGCAGCAGCTAGAGTTTTATGAAACTGGTGCTCGCAGGCAGCAGCTATATCGACTCGCACTCGACCACCAACTAGACTCGCAAATCCAGTGCGAGTACGAACTCGACCGCACAACTTTTATGAAACACATTAGCGACTCGACTCGACAACTAGCAGAGTCTAGTTGCCGAGTCGAGTAGGAAAACTGTTTTATGAAACTGCCCCCTGGTCATTTGACGGACCCAGCGGCTAGATAAATTTGTTTTCATAACTTGGCAGTCGGAAGAATAGCACACTTGTTGATTTTAAGATTGAATTTCGACTCGGTCTGAGAGAGGCTGACGTCGATGTGGAAAATATGGACTGGGCTGGCTGGCCGTTGATAGCTGACCGGTGACAAACACTAGCGGTATGTGTATGTAGTATTTCGAATTTTTTATGCACATGCTTATTGTGGACCACTGGAAAAAGTAAAAAAGGTGGTTAGGGGGGAATTTCTTGGAAAATTTGGGTTCGCCCCGGCTTTAAAGGGAAAAAAATGTGGTTTTTTTTTTTTGTGTGGGGGGGTGTTTTTTTTTTGGGTGTGTTTGTTGGGTTTTTTGTTTTTTTTTATAAAAAAGGTGTTAATGTTTTTTTTTTTTAAAAAAAATTTTTAAAAATACACTCTTAGAAATACTTTATTAGTTTCTACTGGAACAACTCCAGTAGCTCAGAAATACTAAAGACTTTAGTAGATTTGACTGGATGGTGGAGTAATAAGTACTGGAGGTAGTCCAGTAATAAGTACTGGAAATGTCTTAGTACGAAGTTACTGGTTTCTCCAGTAGTTTCTACTAAATGTTTTAGTAGCATTTACTGGATTTGGGTTGTTCAAGTACTGGATTTTCCAGTATTTTGTACTGGATCCAGTATCAAACTCCTACAATGTGTCGATACAGAAAAATACTGGATTTTCCAGTAGTTTGTACTACTTTTCCCAGTAATATCTACTGGACTCCTGAAATATTCCAAGCACCAAAAATACTGGATTTTCCAGTAATTTTTACTGGTTTCTCCAGTGATATCTACTGGACTCCTGAAATACCCCGAGCACCAAAAATACTGGATTTTCCAGTAATTTCTACTGGTTTCTCCAGTAATATCTCCTGGATTCCTAAAATACTCCGGTCACCAAAAATATATACTGGATTTTCCAGTAATTTTATCTACTTTAATCAGTAATATATATATACTAGAGTATTAAAATGTACCGAAACACAAAAGTAGTGGATTTCCCAGTAACTGCTTGTTACTGGTATACTAGACTCCTAAAACATTCTGAACACGAAATAAAATATTGTCCCTTCCAGTGGTGTTTAGAGCTGACTAAATTCTACTTGCCTCTGTCTTTATGCATTCTGACAGCAAGAAATGCTGGATTCAATAAATACTCCAAAAGAATTTGCCAAATTGACTCAATTTCTAAGAAAAGGTGGTGATTCCTTTTGGAGTCATCAACTTTGAACCATTATTACTCATTCATTACTAGGAGTTAAGGATTCATTTTTATATCAAAATGTAGCTTAACATTTTCTCTTTTTAGAAAACAGTGAAACTAATTTTGACTTTTGCAAAGTTTGTGACGGCTTGGGTCGCTTAATAAGTAATGCAAAAATGACACCTTTCGGCGGACAAAATAGGAAGATTATCTCTATGTCACGATAGAGCAAAGCCAGAAAATTGCTTCAACATGCAAAAATATAGGCACAACGAGATCTTTGAATGAATATAACTATAACTGCGCAATTGCTGCCCAATTTCAAAAATTAGCAAAAATTGTCCTGAACGTAAATTGCAAAAAAATGTCGAATTTTTGAAGCGGAATTGTGCGGAGGATTGGAACGCTAAAGGAACTTGTTTTGAAAAGTTCCATCAAGTTGATTCATCTGGAATTGAGCCGTCAACCAATGACATATATGTGCCAAAAAGCAATCACCACCTTAAGTATGCCCTAACACGTGCTTATTAGGTTACTAAATTTTCTAACAATTTAAAAGGAAGCTGCATTATTTTATGCTGAGAATAACATGAAGTCAGTCGTAAAGATGTCTGCATTTACTGAAAATGTTTAAATTAATGTTGATAGTGTATGGAACTGTAGATACACCAGTAACTGCTAGTATCGGCTTTGCTGCTACAAAAGTTTGAATCGTTTTTGATCGATACTGTTAAAATCGAAAGCCAGTGAATCTATACGTGATCGATGCTAAGCATAGTTGCTTTGTGGAAGCCAAGCAGTAGCTGAAGCTTAAACGAATCCTGTCTAGTTTCAACCAGTGGAATTAAGGTTTTAAGTCGTCGACAGAAATTAAAGTTAATTTTGCATAAGTTGTGTGATACCTCAAAGTTTGGTTGATGTTCTGCTCTTAAAAAATTGGTGGCGACAAAACTAAAGAAGTTCGACGGGTTGCTGACTGAAAGTGTAAAAGAAACAGAAATTGCGCTACCGGTAAAGGAATGACTGCCTAAGTTTGTTTATATTCCATTTCGAATGAACATAATTCTCAACTGCAATTTACCTGTATAGCGGTTTCAATGTTTTTTAAAACAAACCTTAACACAACACAACTAAGACTACGTGAATTACAACAAAGTACCAGTGATACCTAACAACTAATGAAAAGCACTGCATATTCATTAGGATTAACCACCAAGTTTATACATAAATATAAGTATAGAATGAAAGATTGTAATATCAAGAGATAGAGAAAGCATAATGCATAAGAGTATAACATACATCTTAAATACTCTGAGCAATGTAGCAAAACACTTTCCTGCTCTCAACGGCTGACACTTCCCCACAGATTAGAGCAAAGTGGTAGACCCCTTTAAACTCTGGCACCAAGTCGAATTTGGAGTAAGCTCATTCACTCGAAGCTCGTGCTCAAGCTCGAAAACAGAAACAGAACAGTTTCTTCTGATTTATAACACAAAACATAGTGGCGAATTATTTTTGTTAGCAAGAGTCTATCTGTGGAAGATCAGCCGCTATTGTTTTTGATAAGTCATGGCCTTATATTGAGTGTATTGTACACAAATGAGCAAGTGCAAATAAGAGGAACTGCACGAAATGCCTGTTTTGAATATGGACAAGAGTGTTCAACCAAATGCTTCCTTTCCTAGTCAACTAACAGGAAGTGAGGGTACTTTGGTGCTCGGAGTATATATTTAAGGAATCCAGTAGATATTACTGGAGAAACCAGTAGAAATTACTGGAAAATCCAGTATTTTTGGTGCTCGGGGTATTTCAGGAGTCCAGTAGATATCACTGGAGAAACCAGTGGAAATTACTGGAAAATCCAGTATTTTTGGTGCTCGGGGTATTTCAGGAGTCCAGTAGATATCACTGGAGAAACCAGTAGAAATTACTGGAAAATCCAGTATTTTCATCCCCCAAATATTTTTGGGAGTCCAGTATATAATACTGGATTGTCTTGTTAAAACTACTGGACAATCCAGTACAAAAGTACTCGATACGCTGATGCTGCAATGAGAGTATATAAGGGGTAAACGAATAAGTTTTCAGCGATCACATTTTGGGCAAGTCATTTGTCCTGGTCTCTGCTTCTGTGTCAGCAGAAGTTAAGAGGCTCATTTTTGTAGCCGTTATGCACCTTCGTGGGTGCTGACGGCTGTGAAGGCAAATCGGGGGATTTTCCAACTTTAGGAAAATCAACCACTATGAATGGAGTGAATATCCATTGGTGGTAACTAATCTAATTGATTGGTATGACAAAATCTCCATCGTGAGAGGTGAAACGCACAGTTCCTAGAAAATGTGTGCTTTCTAAAAAAGGTTATTCCAGGCTCGAATGTTTAGTTTTAGTTGAAAAAACCTGTAATTACTGAAAAATCAAGCATTTTCGGTGATCGGATCATTTTAGAAATCTAGTAGATATTACAGGAGACAATAGTAGAAACTACTGGAAAATCCAGTATTTTTGGTACTCAGACTGTATTAGCAGTCTAGTAGAAACCACTGGAGAAAGTAGTAAAAACTACTGGAAAATCCAGTATTTTTGGTGCTCAGACCATTTTAGGAGATTGGTAGAATCTACTACTGAGTCCAGTAAAAATTACTGGAAAATCCAGTATTTTTGCCCCCCAAAAATTTTTGGGGGGTCCAGTATATAATACTAAATATCTAGTAGAAACTACTGGAAATTCCAGTAGTTAATATGTCAGACCAGTAAACAGTTCTACGTAGATTATCTAGTAGAGTTTACTAGCTATTTCCAGTAGTTTTTAAAATACTGGACTACTTTAGTAGGAAAATACTAATCGCTCCGCTATGTCTTTATCGCACTGGAGCACTTTAGTAGGAAATTACTAAGATTCCAGTACTTTCTACTGGAACATTTCTAAGAGTGTAGCAAGTTTATAGCTAAAACGAAAAAGCTTCCACTCTTTAATGCCGGTTGGGCGGGAATCATCTGGTGATAATTTAGCATTTTTTGTCGGGAACAGTGGCTAGTACAGATTGGCAGACTGAGCCTTTGCTGCATTTTTCATTTTTCCATATTTTCTCATGGATTGCGCAGCATCTAGAAAAAATAGAGTTTCGGCAGCCTCTCGCCGACACTTTATTGCCTTCACTTTACAGGTGGTCTAGAATTCTAAGTAAATAGGGTTCTAATCGGGGAATGCATGACTATTGACTAGGTAAATGTTTAATTTATTAGTCAACACTGTTATCATCTTGCAACATTTTCCCAGATCTTCGCCGGTTACTGGAAGATTGATCGAGGCTTCCACTTCGAGGACTTAGATCCAGTCTTAGGGGAGGTGGAATCGGCGATCTACCAGAGACTGCGGAAGGAGTGGAACGCGCAGTGGGTCCATCGCCCAAGGTAGAATCCCGGGCAGAGTTCACACTGGTTTCATAGCCAGATTCTAAGTTCGATGTCAGTCGGGCTACTTCTCCCTCCAGTTCCAGCTCTTCTGATCCCCTGTCGTCGCCACCAGTACCAGAAGAAGTGGACAACGGTCGAGGTGGATGCTTATCTAACCATCGACTGAGAATCTCGACAATGCTCACATGGCCATTGTCCCTCGCTTCGTCCATTGGTGTGTGACCCCATCTAAAATGTAAAAAATCAGACTAAATAAATTTTATGGTGGTGAGGGTGAGGCGATCACACGCTTGAAGTGCACAACGCAACAAAGCTTTCCATAAATTCTATTTCGTTCATATGAACACATTTGCAAAAACGGAAAATATTTGACACTTGAACCTGTTGCCCGACAAATAACACAGACACAAACGACAAAATCCCGCACCTCTAGTTATACAGTACCTGTCTGTTAAATGGGCAGGAACGTTTCCCTTTTCTAAAAGAAATCTAACGCATTCTTCGTGACCTTCGGCAGAAGCTAAATGGAGTGCTGATCGACCATCGTAGTCCACCATGGACAAATCAACTCCCTGGAGCATGTATCTGAAAACAATTTCAAACAATACAATTCTTTGTTACAAGTTCAAACGAGAAGTATGCATATGCATATTGCATAACATATATCTAGAACCTAAAGTTTCCTAAATTTACTCCTGAAGAAAACCCTAGAAGGTTGAATATTTGAAAAATTCTAAAATGGTTTTGTAAAAACTGTTATTGTGAGTTCAACCGTTCACCAATTATGTATTTAGATTATCCTTCTCAGATATGTTGTGCCAAATGGCACAAATTACCTTACCTTCGCATTGCTGAAACATCGCCATTAGCAGCAGAGAATAGAAGGTTGACAACTTGCTGCCCTTTTGTTTCAATGCGGCGACGGCGTGGATCCAGCTTTCGTTGATTTCTTTTCAAGTTATCATAATTATGGAAATTAAATAACTTAACAAGCTCCTGTAAACAAAACAAGCAGAGCTACATTAATTAGAGTTTCACAAAAGACAATTGGTACCAGCTAATTTTAACCAAACTTCCAAACTAACGAGCGTTAACCAATTATAGTTAGCTATTTAAACAGAAAGAATTTATGCAGAAATACACAATGAGTTTAGCTCATAAACTGTGCTAATAGTACTAACTTCACAAAATTGGACTCCTCTAACAGAGTTTCCCCATCTGTCCAGAGGAGGTGACCAAAGGCACAATCCCATCACATTAGGTATCACAACCAAAATCATACCGGATACACTGGCTTTGGCCGGAAGTCCAATCTGAGACAAAAATTTACGAACAAGTTAGGAAAGGGATTAGTAATCTTTCAAAAAAACTGAGAAACAACGCGGTGGTTGAATTATTTTTGTTCCGAATAAGCAACTAGCAAACCAATGTTCTAAAAATCTTAGGCTTAAAGTAAACTTTTCATTCCTCAAACCTGAAGCCTGATTACCTACAACATACATGTTATGTACAGTTTCTAATTTTGTACAATTTCAAATTGTACAGACATTTTTGTACAATTTTAAATTGTACAAGACAGGTTTGTACATTTATAAAATGTATTTAAAGTCCGACACAAAAATGTATGTAGAAAACAATGATCACATCATCACATTTAAGCTAAGCCCGGTTCACACTAGGGCACAAGCACAAGCACAAGCACAAGCAGAGGCACAAACACACGAACAACGCAGAGTTGAGTTAATATTCGTCAGAGATCAACAGCACAATATTTTCGGAATCCTCGTTTAAAACGAGTTTTAAAAAGTTTTCAAAAGTTTCGAAATAACCCACTTTCGCACCAAAATTTCGACTTTGGCGTAGTGCCAGAATCGTTGTGTGTCAGATAAATAATGCCCACTACGGACTAGTTAAACTTGATATGTTAGCTAATCATAATGCCAAAAGGTAGGTCTCTCTCTGAAGAAGTTGGGCTAAACCGTTAGTAGCCCCCCCCCCATTAAAAGCTGTATGTGATCATTATTTTCCACACACATTTTGTGTGTCAGACTTTAGAAAGATTTTATAAAATATACAAAATTAGAAACTGTACATAACATATATACGGAAACAGTTCCACAGTTTGCTCACCCAGTTGGGTCCACAAATCAAGAATCATGGAAAAACTTAGATCAAATGATGCTACCAAGAAGTTTTCTATATGACATACTTTGATCACATTGTCCAGGTCGTACCTTAAAGGCAAACTGCCCGGAATAGTCATACATTCCGCAGGAATACATTAAAGATAGAACATCCCGAACGCAGGATGATTCAATCATGGGTTCATCCGTGATTGGACAAATCCCACCATTGGCCAGCGTTGCCGCTATCACAGCCCCGGATTCACAGGTTATCTCTATTGCGTTCATCTGAAAGCAGAATAGTTAACAAAAGAAGTTTTCATCGCTTTGGATAACTTTTTGAATTGTGAAATTACCAAATTTAGGCGTGAAATGTGCAGAAGCCAGCTTTTGCGTTACTTTTGTACAAGAACTTCAAGAGTAAATTTTGACTTATGTACCTGAAAATACAAGTCCATAGTTTCCTGAAGGCTGCTGTTTTGTGGAAAGCACTTATTTTCCCTCAAATAATATCCTAAAGCATAATTTCGGTCTGATACTCCTCTTTCCGATAAAAACCTGAAATTGAAACAACATAAAACAGTATAAATTCTCTTTTCCAGCAACAGAAGTTGTCGTCGTTCTACGCCCTACACACTGGAAGAACTATAATTTCTGTATATAAGTAAACTATATAACCTTCGTAAGTCAATGTAATGTCTTGTTTTTCACAATGACCTGTCAATTTGTTAACAGTCGATTCTAAAAATATATTTTAAAATTAACTTTAAATGCTTCTGCTTAATTTTTCATATTATATATTTGAAGAAATTGCATTAATCTTATTTGGAAACTTACACTGAATTGTTGAAGCCAACATATTCCCCACCAGCCATTCGCTTATAAAATTTATGCAGCTGAAAAAATAAGTAAAGCCAAGAATTAATAATAACAATAAACCGGCTGTTTTGCAAACTCAATATGCTGATTATATAACAACTGTTGCTCATTCATTATACTTGTGAGTGTGAATAATTAATTTATACACATATGGCAATTAATTAGACCTCATTCAATAAACACAGACTGACTTAATCTAGTGAAGTGATTTTGTTAAATTTGGAAAGCCAGTTGGAGTGTAAACTAAACTTACATAGTCGTATCGATCAGAAAGAGGACAGTCACGCTAAAATCAAAATCAGCAGTGACCTTTGAATCATCTTGTTTCCTCTGTTTTTTAATTGTAGCAATTTTTGCTGAGGTAAGTAAAATATTAGTAAAATTACAACAACAGGTTATGTGTAGTTTTCAAGTACCGGAACAGAAGAGCGAGTATTATACCTTTAAAAGGGAGCATACGACAATAGCACCTGCATTGATAATGGGATTATGCGGTTTATCTGAAAAGAAAGAGAAAACTTCAGAAAAATGCTTCTTAGGACTATTGCTAGACTTTACTTTACTTCACTATTATTTTCTTTATTTATTAGTAAATTCCAATTGTTTGTACCTGAAATCGAAGACCATTTTCGTCTCATTTTTATTTCGCCAGAAAAAGTTCTGAATTCCAAGGACTGCAAATACTGTAATTCATCTTACTGTTATAGTCTAAGGCCAGTTCATTAGCCATCCTTCCAGACGGTTCCTGGCCCACAAATTCGTGGACACTGTCCGTGCCCATCTCCTTCAGGGCCAGAGCATAGTTGATGGCCTTACAGCCAGACTGAATACAAAAAGGCTTCTGATAGTCGCCCGCAGAATATCGCTGTCCGTCTGCCGTGCAGATTGAGACACCCCACCACTCTGAACGCTGGTGACCCAAATGAGGGATATGGTCGGATACCTGACATAAAAGAATACATAATATTTTCACGAAAATATACTTTGCATTATAAATGTAATAACCATGGTTTATAACATATCAGTCCAGCTGAATTTTGACAAAGTATAACACTTTTCGCAGCAAGAACCACTACTAACTACTTATAAAATGTTATACTACGAAGGTATAATCTGAAACTACCTTTCCTTCGATATTGACACTGCAACTCTGATATATCTCATCCATGACTTCGCAGAAGTCGGACCAATCTGGAATGATTACTTTATTTCTTAAAATTCTGTTGATTAGCACTATGTTTGTATTGATGCAACTGAAAATAAACTGTCATAGATCCTGGTACAAGTAGAATTATAAGAAAATAATAACGGAAAGCAATGACACGAGTTAATTCAGATATAGCACTTATCTCCTGGGCACCAAACCATAGCGTCTCATTGAAGCAAAATTATTTTTCTGTTTGTTGATTTGTTTGTCTGAAAATTGTTTCTCTATAGTTCTTAAAGGCCTTGTATAATCGTTTATTGGTAGACCTCCCAGGCCCAAGTAGGTCTTTGTACAGCTTTTGTAAATTGCAATTAATTGTCTTTATCGCACTGAAGGATGATATATATATGTACCGTGTGCTGAACTCTTGCTTAACCATTAAAACATTACACTGAGACAGGTCAAAGATTACATAAGATCTAATCCATTTACGGTATTTCCACGACCTTTTGTCGAATTAATGCAATTCCTGAAGTGTCAATCAGCACATTCATTTCTTGACCACTAACTTATTCGACTGTGCACTGCAAGTTCCTTCCTGGTACACCTTAGTGAAAAATTATTATAAAAACCAAAACTTCATAGGATAATACTAACTGAGCAAATTCTTCTCTGGTTAGATGAAGACTTTCTATCGGTTCTTCGTCGCCATGCTGAAGCAGCTGTTTCATTCTTCGAACCGTATCTCGTAAGCGAGGATCACTCTTTCGTATCCCACTTAAGCCTAACCTCTACAACAACGACAATGATACAGTCATATGCTGAACACGTTATATACATACATACATACTATATATATATATATATAGTATGTATATATATATATATATATATATATATATATATATATATATATACAAAGAGCAACGTGATGCAGTAAAGGTGAAACTTGCACAGTAGTGAATGGCGGCAGAGCGTGCGGTAGATTGAACTTTCTACTCAGACAAAATTGGCTTTGTCTTTATTTCGGCAAAAAGCGGAGGTTTACATTGACTATGTACCGTTAGTACGCGATTACAGCCGCTGAGCCCACTGTTTAAGCTTGTGGGCAAGGGTACAAGCTTACTTCACTCGTCCAAATTATTATTAAATTGAGACAGCAAACAATTATACACTCGAAGCACAGGAATCGAATAGAGTACAAACATCTAACCAAGCATTTCCCTCAAATCCGTCAAATAACAACCGCGCGCACTTTAGTCAATTTCTCATCATAATTATCTTCAAAATTTATATTAATATAATCCAATAAAAATTCTGTACCTACCCTCAGAAACTGTCCAACATGAACTCTGTCGTCTTCTCCTTGGAATATGTTGAAAATGGTTTCTTCGATGTGATTAACAGCACCATGACGGCCCAAGGAACTCTGCCTAAAATAAAGAAATAAAACAGGAGCTCGCTGAATTAAAACGTTAAAGTTTTACACGTCGCCATTGTATGTACATGCCATTCGATCTTGCTTTCCCCAAAAAGTATTCTCCAATTTGGAATATCAATCACGTCAAAATTCCAATTTTCAGCATTCCATGTAACAAAAAATGACTTTTTTAATAACATCCGCTGGTTTCAAATTGTGCCTTATCTTATAATTGAATAATTTTCACTCTTACACAGATGTTGTCGATATTGTCTCATCAAACCAATCGTTGAGAACATCAGCTGAGGATTTGCGATCAAGCTGCTCACAAAATGACATCTGACAAATTGTCACAGAGTATGTAGGCAGGCAGTCGCGGTTTATTAGAAATGCTGAACAAATCTAAATTTACTTGCGTTTTGATTTCTAATTTCTGATAAAAGTAAAAATTTCCAAAATTATTAACTGTCAAAACAGTTGCCGTTTTAACAGTTAACGTAATCAGTAACCCGACTGCGCTAACTTCAATGAGGTTTCGAAATCTTCGGATTCCTGAACATAATTTAGTTCCAGTCCAGGTAAATGCTTCCACAATTTTGAGCAGTAAATGAATATTGAACCTTTCTAATATTTGCCAATCATTTTCCTGCTCAAATTATATGCTTTTATGATTTGACGTCAAAGTTACTGACTGAGTGAAAATCTGATTTTTGACCAATCTTTGCCAAGTCCAAAATGTCGCAGACAAAATAAAGCATAGTCTTAAAGTCAAGTAATCTAGCGGCGGGAATTTTGACACATTATCGAAAGCCAGTCCATTTGAGTCAAACCAATGCTTCCGTTTAGCTTGAGTTTCAATTTTGGTAGGGACAGACAAAAACATCCAAAGGCATTTTTGTCCTATAATATCCCCAACGAACGGCACTCATGCCCAGATGTTTCTACAGCAGCCAAACTTAATAAATGACTAAGTCTAAGTGCACAAGGACATGGGCTTAGCTTGCTTTAGGAAAAATATATTGGATTTTTAAAAAACCCAAGAGAAATATATATCAGGCAAAAGAAGCATGCTTGTCAACTTTGCTCACATGCTTAATTATTCTGTGCCAAGTCCCTCTCTCCTCATTTGAAACTTACAGATGGGGATTAGCATTGGAACTGAAACCGAAAATGAAGGATTTACTTGACAGAGACTGAAGAAGAGAAAAGTAAAACTTCAAAAAATTGATTACTGTGTGCGGAAGTGTTCAAGTTGACCAAATTTGGTGGACAAATCGAAAAGAGAGATTTGAAGAATGTAATCAAGGTGTAGCGCTTCTACCAGGGGCTGGTGGACTAGGAAGAAACCGAGGACAACCGAACTGGAGGCGTCAGGCACCCTTGTACCAACGAAACCAGGACCTAGAAAAGAGAAGGGAAGAGAGAGGTTCAGCTTTCCACTCACCATTGAAAGGTAAAGAATTGGCCCAGCCTGGGATCGAACCACGGCCCTTCTGATCCAGGAAACAGACATGCTACCGCTACACCGCAGGGCCATCAGCTGAACTCCCATTGCAGGCTTATCAATCTTTCATATGCTTACTTCCCTCACATTTCCCCGGGTTTCCCTTAAGACGCGTCCCGCGGCTTACTCAACCCGGAATCGAACCGAGAGTGCATCCAGCGCAGGGCATTCTGAGCCCAAGGGATCCGTGCTCCCCCGACACACGTTCCAGATCCCCAGGGACAGGAGTCCAATCCCGGTCCTCCTGGCAGCCTCGCTACATGTAGCGCTTCTACCAGGGGCTGGTGGACCAGGAAGAAACCGAGGACAAGCCCGAATGGGAGGCGTCAGGCACCCTAGCACCCACGAAACCAGGGACCTAGAAGAGAGAAGGGAAGAGAGAGGTTCAGCTTTTCACTAACCATTGAAGGTAACCTATGCCTGCTTCCCTTACAAAGGAATATCAGAGAATCAAGAGAAATTGAAGAGAAAGCGAACAAGTTTTTACCTCTGAAGATGCAATGTTCCTTTGTTGACTCACTTAGATATCGTTTATACTCAAAAATGTTCAGATTCAGGTTTCAAAGGTATTACCTGATTCTGTTCAAAAATGTATAAAGCAAAAGCAAATTATATAAATGCGAAGAGATCACACTTGCATTTCAGCTATGCTATAGCTTAATTAAAATTTGGTTTTTCAGATGTCCAAAAAGTTCTGCATTAGGCATTCGTAAAACTACTCGTTACATACATTTACACAAGTAGCATACTACCATTACGAAATAAAAGTTAGCTAAAGAAAAATTGCGTTAGAAATAAGACGGCGATACTAAGGCAGACGCACATCTGAGCGTAACTCTGCAAAATTTTGAAGTTCGATTTAGTACAAATTTGGTATGGACGTGCATTTGAACGCATTTCTGATTGAGCAGCAGCAAAATTTTAAAAAAATTTAAAAATTTTAAATTTTAAGTTTTTTTCCAAGGGGGACCAAGCGGAAATCTACAAAACTTTTCTGTCTGTAATTTTTGCTGAAAAGTTGCATAACGGGGTTTTCTAGGTTACTCACCACGAATCTGGAAACCGTTTCTGGATCCAGCTTTTCGTTAGCTAGAAATAAGCTAATGTTGTAAGCTTAATGTTAAAGCCTGTATTTAGCTAACGAAAAGCTGGATCGGAAAACGGTTTCCAGGATTCGTGTTCAGCTACCAAGATAACCCCTCTATGCAACTTTTCAAGCAAAATCGGAGACAAAAATTTTTTTTTGGCACTCCTTGTTCCCCCCTTGAAAACTTAAAAATTTAAAATTTTTAAAATTTTAAATTTTGCTGCAGGTCAATCAGAAATGCGTTTAAATGCATCCATACCAACTTTGAACTAAATCGGTTAAGTTTTAAGTATGTTACGCTCAGATGTGCGTCTGCCTTAGTATCGCTGACTAGACTATTTGCTTGTAATTTTCCATTTCTAATAGACTACTAGGTATTTTATACGTTCCCTTGTAGATACAAAAACTTACCCACAGATAGGGGCGAGAGACTGAAAGCCATGCAAATGAACTTCATCTAAGGCTTTGGCTTGTTCTAGCTCCAGGCTGTGATACTGACAGAACCACCCGACAGGTCCTAAGAAAAGTCTCCCAAACAACTCAAGTCCAATTCTGAGGAGCCAAAGACTCGCGACTGTCCCGAATTTTTTCGTTCGGGCTGCATGCCGCTAGTCGAGGTTTCCGGTTGCAGTGCCAAACCATCGCCTCGAGAATCGTCTATAACATGTCCTGTGGCGGCGTCAGAAGTGCAACCGCGGAAAACTGAAACAAAAGAGTTGATGCTAGAAAGTCTGGACTTCGACCGAACCAGTCGAAGCCCTTTTTAAAGACAGGGCGAACTGTTTAAAAGTTTTAATGGAATCTTGCGAAGCTGATACTTGGTCGATCGCATCCTTATATTTAGCTTGATTTTTTAAAGTAACAACAATAGGCTCCGAAAGAGTTTAAGTAAAATTAGTTAATCCATAGGGTTCTAGATATTGCAAGATAAAAATATTCTGCTGGCGTCTAAACATTTTCGAAATAGCCAACCGCTTTAGCACCTACCAACGTGTTTTTCTTCTGCGTTAATCATAGACCGAACTCGCCTCAATGCTAATTGGAACAATCGGCAAACATTTTCAATAATAAATCCCATATTGACTTAGCTGAAATCCCCGTTACAACAAAATTTATAAACCTGTCGAAACCAGTGAATTGATTTTGTCAAAATCTCAAATATAGGAGAGAGAAGAGAATTTAATGGCTGCGGAACTGCTAATTATGTTTCAGGATTGTGTAATTAATTCTTCTTACTGTCTTATTGGCTGGCTTCAGAATCCACAGATATCAAATAAACATGCCGGAAAACCCTCGTCTGGACTTAAACTCAGCCAATTTTTATTCAAAAAAATGCCTGTGGCCTATTTTTTGGAGGCTATGTACTTAGTGTTGAACAGAAAAGAGGCTGAACTCAAAATAGAAATAGGAGGTTCAGTTCGGAGACTCAGTGGAAAAAAGCGCAGAAAGGAAGCTAGAAGGGAAAGAGTGCATATAAGATCAATATTAAAGGAGAAAAAGTTATATACCCTACAGTTGAGTAGAGTTGCTTGAGTACTATCATCAGTGTGCATTCGTAGCGGAGATAAGGCATAGCGCTACTCTAGGGCTGGGAAACTCAATGACGCAAGACTTTACCATTAGTTTGTTTACATTCAAATATGAAAATGAATTATTAGACGTCTTCATGAAAAAAGGAGGGAGGTGGCATGCGAGGGAAGCACAAAGTTAGCTAATTTGTATGTCACTATAAATACATGTAGCAATGGTTGGTTTAATTGATTTTCTGAAACCAACAGATCATAAAACAATATGTTCGTGTTGATTTTGTTCTACTCTAATCTGAATTCACCAGGTGCGCACTAGTGCATGCAAATTCGCAACCTTAACAAGAGTGTTCATAGAAAATTTCAGAATTCAATTTACACTGTTAACTATAATATAAATTGTTCAATAAACTTGAGAATTGAGACAGAATTGATAATAGGATACGAGTGGGTGACAACTGACAGGGCCGGAGTTTTGTTGTCATTTAATCTTGGCCTGCGCAGAATGGTTAACAAATCGCTCCACAAAGTGTTGGAAAACAATCTGAGCAGCAATTGTACTCTGCTGCTGAAGCTGGATACAGGCACATTTCAGAGGAATAGAGTCGATGTGGTTACGAGATTCAACACAAACATAATTATAAATAGATGATGCTCATTTGTGTTTGTGGGGTTGTAAAGAAGGCAGGCATAGGAAAAGTTAAAAAGCCTGAAATGGAAGTTCAGCTGACGGCTCTATGGTGTAGTGGTAGGTAGCACGTTTGCCCTCGACAAAAGGGCCGTGGTTCGATTCCGGCCAAGCCAACTCTACTTTCCATCCTGATTGAAGGGGCTGAACCTCCCACTTCCTTTCTCTATCTCTCCCCTAGATTCAGCTTCAACGGTGCACGGTGCCTGACGCCTTACCCTGGAAACACGTGTGTATGCCACGACATAGGAACGTTAATTGTCCTTACGCTTGACTATTCCGCCTACACTGTATATAGTATTAATAAAACCTACAACCTGACGAGTATTTCTTAAGAATATCCACTGTGGTAAGTGTTTTCAGAACTATGCCATTAATCGCATAAATGCAAACAAATCATAAATATACAAATATATACAGCACGCAGAAAAAAAAGTTTTTCATTAATCATTCAATACCGAACCTTATGCTTAAATGTTCCAGCTCGACAGACGGTTATTGCCTGCCTGCAAGATGGAGTGTAAGAAATTGTCTGCTTTCGTCACCTTAGCTGGGCAAAAAGTCAACTCAAAAAAGCGTGTTTTAAGTAGCTTTGAGTAGATGCCAAACCAGGCTTCAAATCGTGGGTTTCAATAAATTCCTCAACTTCTGAAACTTTGATAGATCGTATCTTAGGCTACCCCATAAAGGCTTCACCCAAGACCCATCGAAGCGTGGGATAATTAAAAGTGTTAGCTATCGCGGTAATTTTCCAGACAGTAGAATAAGGCAGCAAGGACCAAATTTAGATTCTATCCTGTTGTCATTTTTGCAAATTTACAGAAAAACATTGCAAATTCTGTAAACCTCGTGAATGAATCTGATGTGACCGATAAGATTTGGACCTGAGGATCATAGGTTAACGCGGGGGGGGTCTGGGAGGGGGGTCCAAGCCCCCCCCCCAAACCGGACAAGGTACAAGCCCCATCGCCATCGGGGACAAGGGGTATCGAAAAAATGGCCAAGGAGTAACCAAAAACAGCCAGAAAAATTAGTTTTTACAGCAAAATTTCAAAAAATTTCCGGCTTCGCCGGAATTTTTTAGCTAAAACGTTTAATTTTTCGGAAAAAGGGGGCAAAATTTTGAAATTTTTTTCAAAAATTGAAGATTTGTTCCAAATTTTGACAAAAAATTGCTAATTTTAATAAAATTGGCGTTAATTTTTCGAAAAATTTTACAAATTTCTTCTTGAGGTACAAACCCTCAGAAAATTTTTTCAAGGTACAAGCCCCTCAAAATTGTTCGGGGACAAGCCCCGCCCCAGGACCCGACCCTATGTTAAGGTATGCTGAGGATCCTTCTACAACTCTCACTTAAGGTACTGGTTTCCTTTCGGGTATTTTATTATCATTATAAGTCCTCATTATAAGCTTTAAAACGATGTATAAAAAGCTCTTTCCAACTCCCAAAATTGCGAAAGTTATAGGGTTTTATAAAATCACCGCAAAAGCACTGCACAAAAGGATACAACCACCTTAAGCTTACTTGCTGGACTGATCACTGATTTCTGATCACTGATCAGCTCAGAAGTAGCCTAGCTCTCTTTGCTTTCCTTCCAGTAAAGTCCTCTATCGAATTAAACCAAATTAAACATTGGACTACACCAAATAAGATTAGGACTAATGCAGATTAACCAAGAACAACGGCAAATGTTTGAATGGAAAACCTACAACAGTTACTTCTCGCCTAATTCGAACCTAACAGTGACATGGTGCAAGCCAAGGTAATCAGGCAATTTCTGGCTCCTCAATATCTACTGTGCTTGCTAAAATAACTTTCAGTTGTCTTGCAGCAGCAGCCAAAATTATTTTAGGTTTGAACAAATCTATGTAGTAAATGGCTTGACTGCTATAGAGAAGTATTTGTTTCAAAGTGAAGCTTCGGATGTAATTAGACAAAACCGCCGCAGCATACATAGAAATGCCTTAGTGGGGAAAGGTAATTCAAAGCAGCCTTCTGCTATCTTTTTTCCGAGACTGGAAAAAGGGACAGTCACATCTAAAATGCAGAAATGAGAGGGATTCATTTTTTCTCCTGGCTAAGTTACGTAACTTACTGACGTGGGCAGACCTCCTAATTCATAAGCAAATAATTATCCTATTCCGTTTAGAAGGCCTTTTGCTGACTAAGTGATAACAGAAAAAGTGTTTCTTTAAGAATTAATCTCTGGATCTTAAGAAAATATGTTCGAAGTATATCTTCGCCCACTTTAAGTTCTGACATCGATTGAAAGCTCATAGGGATGGAGAGGAAGCGTAACGCGCATACTCATTTAAGATATTGTTAGCAAACGTTAGATGCACTTTGTTTGATTGTGCCAAACAAAACTCTGCCGTGGCAATTTTCCAAAAACGACAGGAACAAAAATGTCGCAAACTTTTTGTTAAAGATACTTAGCATCTGTCCAAACAAGACACTCTCACATTCTGCACGTCATTACATTGGTATTTGAAATGGTATTTGGCTAGAAACATGCGCTTAGTTATTCGAAGTACAGTTACAACATCAAATCGGAGCTGTAATTTACATTTAACGAGTATATATTTTTGAATCTTATATTTTAGTTCAACAGACAATATTTTGTAAATTGACACGTCCAATTAGGTATCTAAAATTTCAAAATTGCTTGCTTAAACTGCAAACAGCACAAGCTAGTCAGTACAATGCAACGAAGTATTGTTGCAACATACAAAAAAGTTTTTCGTAGTCTTGACTTGTTTTTACGACGCATTTGTTCTTGTATCTCTTACAATTAATACGTGTTAAATACTCAATCGATCCGCTATAGATATAATTGTGAATTAGCTTAGTTCAAATTTGGGGTGCTGGTAAAACCCAGCCCAGCCCCCAGCCCCAGCCTCCAGCCCCGATGGGTAAAACCCAGCCCTCCAGCCTCCAGCCCTCCTAGGTAAAATCCAGCCCAGCCCCAAAGGTAAAACCCAGCACCCATTTTCCAGCCCTAAGGGTAAAACACAGCCCCCATTTTCCTGCCCCTGTGGTAAAACCCAGCCCCTGTTTTCCACCCCCTGGGGTATTAGATTTTTCCCAGCCAGCAGCATGGAACGGCCCATATAAATTCCATTCATCTGAACCAGTTTCTGACAGCAAGCAGTTAATAGTGGGTCCCGGCCGGCCGGTATCTTAATTGTCTGGTTAGCCAAAGGTACAAGTTAAAATGTGAAATATTTGATACTTTTTAAGATTTTAAGGCTCCAATTCGACGAAACTGTCGCAAGCTGGCAATCCTGCCGGTGAAGGCAGTCAGTTGAACTGGCCGGTCGGTCTGTAAGGGAAGCAGGCATAGGAAAGATTGATAAGCCTGCAATAGGAGTTCAGCTGATGGTCCCGTGGTGTAGTGGTTAGCATGTCTGCTTCGGAGTCAGAAGGGCTGTGGTTCGATCCCCGGTGGGGTGGGACCAATTCTTTACTTTCAATGGTGAGTGAAAAGCTGAACTCCCGGCCGCAAAGGCTTATCAATCTTTCCTATGCCTGCTTCCCTTACATCTCCCCCGGGTTTCAATTAAGACGCGTCCCGCGGCTTACTCAACTCGGAATCGAACCAAGAGCGCATCCAGCGCAGGGCATTCTGAGCCCAAGGGATCCGTGCTCCCCCGACACACGTTCCAGACCCCTTTAGATCCAACCAACCAGAAGCAACTACTGGGAGACCGGAGACAGGAGTCCAATCCGGGTCCTGAGGCAGCCTCGACACATGTAGCGCTTCTACCAGGGCTGGTGGACCAAGAAGAAACCAAGGACAAGCCCGAACGGGAGGCGTCAGGCACCCTCGTTCCCACGAAACCAGGACCTAGAAGAGAGAAGGGAAGAGGGAGGTTCAGCTTTTCACTCACCATTGAAAGTAAAGAATTGGTCCCACCCCACCGGGGATCGAACCACAGCCCTTCTGACTCCGAAGCAGACATGCTAACCACTACACCACGGGACCATCAGCTGAACTCCTATTGCAGGCTTATCAATCTTTCCTATGCCTGCTTCCCTTACAGACCGACCGGCCAGTTCAACTGACTGCCTTCACCGGCAGGATTGCCAGCTTGCGACAGTTTCGTCGAATTGGAGCCTTAAAATCTTAAAAAGTATCAAATATTTCACATTTTAACTTGTACCTTTGGCTAACCAGACAATTAAGATACCGGCCGGCCGGGACCCACTATTAACTGCTTGCTGTCAGAAACTGGTTCAGATGAATGGAATTTATATGGGCCGTTCCATGCTGCTGGCTGAAGGGAAAAGATCTAATACCCCGGGGGTGGAAAACAGGGGCTGGGTTTTACCACAGGGGCAGGGAAAATGGGGGCTGTGTTTTACCCTTAGGGCTGGAAAATGGGGGCTGGGTTTTACCTTTGGGGCTGGGCTGGATTTTACCTAGGAGGGCTGGAGGCTGGAGGGCTGGGTTTTACCCATCGGGGCTGGAGGCTGGGGCTGGGGGCTGGGCTGGGTTTTACCAGCACCCCAAATTTGAACTAAGCTAATTCACAATTATATCTATAGCGGATCGATTGAGTATTTAACACGTATTAATTGTAAGAGATACAAGAACAAATGCGTCGCAAAAACAAGTCAAGACTACGAAAACTTTTTTGTATGTTGCAACAATACTTCGTTGCATTGTACTTATTCGCTTGTGCTGTTTGAGTTTAAGCAAGCAATTTTGAAATTTTATATACCTAATTGGACGTGTCAATTCAAAATATTGTCTGTTGAACTAAAATATAAGAATCTAAAATATATACTCGTTAAATGTAAATTACAGCTCCGATTTGATGTTGTAACTGTACTGAATAACTAAGCGCATGTTTTAGCCAAATACCATTTCAAATACCAATGTAATGACGTGCAGAATGTGAGAGTGTCTTGTTTGGACAGATGCTAAGTATCTTTAACAAAAAGTTTGCGACATTTTTGTTCCTGTCGTTTTTGGAAAATTGCCACGGCAGAGTTTTGTTTGGCACAATCAAACAAAGTGCATCTAACGTTTGCTAACAATATCTTAAATGAGTATGCGCGTTACGCTTCCTCTCCATCCCTATGAGCTTTCAATCGATGTCAGAACTTAAAGTGGGCGAAGATATACTTCGAACATATTTTCTTAAGATCCAGAGATTAATTCTTAAAGAAACACTTTTTCTGTTATCACTTAGTCAGCAAAAGGCCTTCTAAACGGAATAGGATAATTATTTGCTTATGAATTAGGAGGTCTGCCCACGTCAGTAAGTTACGTAACTTAGCCAGGAGAAAAAATGAATCCCTCTCATTTCTGCATTTTAGATGTGACTGTCCCTTTTTCCAGTCTCGGAAAAAAGATAGCAGAAGGCTGCTTTGAATTACCTTTCCCCACTAAGGCATTTCTATGTATGCTGCGGCGGTTTTGTCTAATTACATCCGAAGCTTCACTTTGAAACAAATACTTCTCTATAGCAGTCAAGCCATTTACTACATAGATTTGTTCAAACCTAAAATAATTTTGGCTGCTGCTGCAAGACAACTGAAAGTTATTTTAGCAAGCACAGTAGATATTGAGGAGCCAGAAATTGCCTGATTACCTTGGCTTGCACCATGTCACTGTTAGGTTCGAATTAGGCGAGAAGTAACTGTTGTAGGTTTTCCATTCAAACATTTGCCGTTGTTCTTGGTTAATCTGCATTAGTCCTAATCTTATTTGGTGTAGTCCAATGTTTAATTTGATTTAATTCGATAGAGGACTTTACTGGAAGGAAAGCAAAGAGAGCTAGGCTACTTCTGAGCTGATCAGTGATCAGAAATCAGTGATCAGTCCAGCAAGTAAGCTTAAGGTGGTTGTATCCTTTTGTGCAGTGCTTTTGCGGTGATTTTATAAAACCCTATAACTTTCGCAATTTTGGGAGTTGGAAAGAGCTTTTTATACATCGTTTTAAAGCTTATAATGAGGACTTATAATGATAATAAAATACCCGAAAGGAAACCAGTACCTTAAGTGAGAGTTGTAGAAGGATCCTCAGCATACATTAACATAGGGTCGGGTCCTGGGGGGGCTTGTCCCCGAACAAATTTTGAGGGGGCTTGTACCTTGAACAAAAATTTTCAGGGGGCTTGTACCTCAAGAAGAAATTTGTAAAATTTTTCGAAAAATTAACGCCAATTTTATTAAAATTAGCAATTTTTTGTCAAAATTTGGAACAAATCTTCAATTTTTGAAAAAATTTCAAAATTTTGCCCCCTTTTTCCGAAAAATTAAACGTTTTAGCTAAAAAATTCCGGCGAAGCCGGAAATTTTTTGAAATTTTGCTGTAAAAACTAATTTTTTCTGGCTGTTTTTGGTTACTCCTTGGCCATTTTTTCGATACCCCTTGTCCCCGATGGCGATGGGGCTTGTACCTTGTCCGGTTTGGGGGGGGCTTGGACCCCCTCCCAGACCCCCCCGCGTTAACCTATGATCCTCAGGTCCAAATCTTATCGGTCACATCAGATTCATTCACGAGGTTTACAGAATTTGCAATGTTTTTCTGTAAATTTGCAAAAATGACAACAGGATAGAATCTAAATTTGGTCCTTGCTGCCTTATTCTACTGTCTGGAAAATTACCGCGATAGCTAACACTTTTAATTATCCCACGCTTCGATGGGTCTTGGGTGAAGCCTTTATGGGGTAGCCTAAGATACGATCTATCAAAGTTTCAGAAGTTGAGGAATTTATTGAAACCCACGATTTGAAGCCTGGTTTGGCATCTGCTCAAAGCTACTTAAAACACGCTTTTTTGAGTTGACTTTTTGCCCAGCTAAGGTGACGAAAGCAGACAATTTCTTACACTCCATCTTGCAGGCAGGCAATAACCGTCTGTCGAGCTGGAACATTTAAGCATAAGGTTCGGTATTGAATGATTAATGAAAAACTTTTTTCTGCGTGCTGTATATATTTGTATATTTATGATTTGTTTGCATTTATGCGATTAATGGCATAGTTCTGAAAACCTTACCACAGTGGATATTCTTAAGAAATACTCGTCAGGTTGTAAGTTTTATTAATACTATATACAGTGTAGGCGGAATAGTCAAGCGTAAGGACAATTAACGTTCCTATGTCGTGGCATACACACGCGTTTCCAGGGTAAGGCGTCAGGCACCGTGCACCGTTGAAGCTGAATCTAGGGGAGAGATAGAGAAAGGAAGTGGGAAGTTCAGCCCTTCAATCAGGATGGAAAGTAGAGTTGGCTTAGCCCGGAATCGAACCACGGCCCTTTTGTCGAGGGCAAACGTGCTACCTACCACTACACCATAGAGCCGTCAGCTGAACTTCCATTTCAGGCTTTTTAACTTTTCCTATGCCTGCCTTCTTTACAACCCCACAAACACAAATGAGCATCATCTATTTATAATTATGTTTGTGTTGAATCTCGTAACCACATCGACTCTATTCCTCTGAAATGTGCCTGTATCCAGCTTCAGCATGAGAGTACAATTGCTGCCCAGATTGTTTTCAACACTTTGTGGAGCGATTTGTTAACCATTCTGCGCAGGCCAAGATTAAATGACAACAAAACTCCGACCCTGTCAGTTGTCACCCACTCGTATCCTATTATCAATTCTGTCTCAATTCTCAAGTTTATTGAACAATTTATATTATAGTTAACAGTGTAAATTGAATTCTGAAATTTTCTATGAACACTCTTGTTAAGGTTGCGAATTTGCATGCACTAGTGCGCACCGGTTAATTCAGATTAGGGTAAACAAAATCAACACGAACATATTGTTTTATGATCCGTTGGTTTCAGAAAATCAATTAAACCAACCATTGCTACATGTGTTTATAGTGACATACAAATTAGCCAACTTTGTGCTTCCCTCGCATGCCACCTCCCTCCTTTTTTCATGAAGATGTCTAATAATTCATTTTCATATTTGAATGTAAACAAACTAATGGTAAAGTCTTGCGTCATTGAGATTCCCAGCCCTAGAGTAGCGTATGCCTTATCTCCGCTACGAATTAACACTGATGATAGTACTCAAGCAACTCTACTCAACTGTAGGGTATATAACTTTTTCTCCTTTAATATTGATCTTATATGCACTCTTTCCCTTCTAGCTTCCTTTCTGCGCTTTTTTCCACTGAGTCTCCGAACTGAACCTCCTATTTCTATTTTGAGTTCAGCCCCTCTTTTCTGTTCAACACTAAGCTTTATAGCCTCCAAAAAATAGGCCACAGGCATTTTTTGAATAAAAATTGGCTGAGTTTAAGTCCAGACGAGGGTTTTCCGGCATGTTTTATTTGATATCTGTGGATTCTGAAGCCAGCCAATAAGCCAGTAGAAGAATTAATTACACAATCCTGAAACATAATTAGCGGTTCCGCAGCCATTAAATTCTCTTCTCTCTCCTATATTTGAGATTTTGATAAAATCAATTCACTGGTTTCGACAGGTTTATAAAATTATTATAACGGGGACTTCAGCTAGGTCAATATTAGGTTTATTAAATGTTTACCGATTGTTCCAATTAGCATTGAGGCGAGTTCGGTCTATGATTAACGCAGAAGAAAAACACGTTGGTAGGTGCTAAAGCGGTTGGCTATTTCGAAAATGTTTAAACGCCGGCAGAATATTTTTATCTTGCAATATCTAGAACCCTATGGATTAACTAATTTTTCCTTAAACACTTTCGGAGCCTATTGTTGTTACTTTAAAAATCAAGCTAAATATAAGGATGCGATCGACCAAGTATCAGCTTCGCAAGATTCCATTAAAACTTTTAAACACGTTCGCCCTGTCTTTAAAAGAACTTCGACTGGTTCGGTCGAAGTCCAGACTTTCTAGCATCAACTCTTTTGTTTCAGTTTTCCGCGGTTGCACTTCTGACGCCGCCACAGGACATGATATGAACGATTCTCGAGGCGATGGTTTGGCACTGCAACCGGAAACCTCGACTAGCGGCCCTGCAGCCCGAACAGAAAAAATTCGGGACAGTCGCGAGTCTTTGGCCTCAGAATTGGACGAAGTTCTGGGGACACCCACCCGAGCCTATCGGTGGTTCTGTCAGTATCACAGCCTGGAGCTAGAGCAAGCCAAAGCCTTAGATGAAGTTCATTTGCATGGCTTTAAGTCACTCGCCCCTATCTATGGGTAAGTTTTTGTATCTACAAGGGAACGTATAAAATACCTAGTAGTCTATTAGAAATGGAAAATTACAAGCAAATAGTCTGGTCGGCGATACTAAGGCAGACGCACATCTGAGCGTAACTTTCGCAAAACTTAACCGATTTAGTTCAAAGTTGGTATGGATGCATTTAAACGCATTTCTGATTGACCTGCAGCAAAATTTAAAATTTTAAAAATTTTAAATTTTTAAGTTTTCCAAGGGGGGAACAAGGGGTGCCAAAAAAATTTTTGTCTCCGATTTTGCTGAAAAGTTGCATAGAGGGGTTATCTTGGTAGCTGAACACGAATCTGGAAACCGTTTTCCGATCCAGCTTTTCGTTAGCTAAATACAAGCTTTAACATTAAGCTTACAACATTAGCTTATTTCTAGCTAACGAAAAGCTGGATCCAAAAACGGTTTTCAGATTCGTGTTCAGCAACCTAGAAAACCCCGTTATGCAACTTTTCAGCGAAATTGCAGACAGAAAAGTTTTTGGTTCCCCTTGGTCCCCCCTTGGAAAACTTAAAAATTTAAAATTTTTAAATTTTTAAAATTTTGCTGCGGCTCGATCAGAAATGCGTTCAAATGCGTCCATACCAAATTTGAACTAAATCGGTTAAGTTTTGCGAAAGTTACGCTCAGGTGTGCGTCTGCCTTAGTATCGCCGTCTTGTCTAACGCAATTTTTCTTTAGCTAACTTTTATTTCGTAATGGTAGTATGCTACTTGTGTAAATGTATGTAACGAGTAGTTTTACGAATGCCTAATGCAGAACTTTTTGGACATCTGAAAAACCAAATTTTTATTAAGCTATAGCATAGCTGAAATGCAAAGTATGATCTCTTCGCATTTATATAATTTGCTTTTTGCTTTATACATTTTTGAACAGAATCAGGTAATACCTTTGAAACCTGAATCTGAACATTTTTGAGTATAAACGATATCTAAGTGAGTCAACAAAGGAACATTGCATCTTCAGAGGTAAACTTGTTCGCTTTCTCTTCAATTTCTCTTGATTCTCTGATATTCCTTTGTAAGGGAAGCAGGCATAGGTTACTTTCAATGGTTAGTGAAAAGCTGAACCTCTCTCTTCCCTTCTCTCTTCTAGGTCCTGGTTTCGTGGGTACTAGGGTGCCTGACGCCTCCCATTCGGGCTTGTCCTCGGTTTCTTCCTGGTCCACCAGCCCCTGGTAGAAGCGCTACATGTGGCGAGGCTGCCAGGAGGACCGGGATTGGACTCCTGTCGCTAAAGGGATCTGGAACGTGTGTCGGGGGAGCACGGATCCCTTGGGCTCAGAATGCCCTGCGCTGGATGCACTCTCGGTTCGATTCCGAGTTGAGTAAGCCGCGGGACGCGTCTTAAAGGAAACCCGGGGGAAATGTAAGGGAAGCAGGCATATGAAAGATTGATAAGCCTGCAATGGGAGTTCAGCTGATGGCCCTGCGGTGTAGCGGTAGCATGTCTGTTTCTGGATCAGAAGGGCCGTGGTTCGATCCCCGGCTGGGCCAATTCTTTACTTTCAATGGTGAGTGGAAAGCTGAACCTCTCTCTTCCCTTCTCTTTTCTAGGTCCTGGTTTCGTTGGTACAAGGGTGCCTGACGCCTCCAGTTCGGTTGTCCTCGGTTTCTTCCTAGTCCACCAGCCCCTGGTAGAAGCGCTACACCTTGATTACATTCTTCAAATCTCTCTTTTCGATTTGTCCACCAAATTTGGTCAACTTGAACACTTCCGCACACAGTAATCAATTTTTGAAGTTTTTACTTTTCTCTTCTTCAGTCTCTGTCAAGTAAATCCTTCATTTTCGGTTTCAGTTCCAATGCTAATCCCCATCTGTAAGTTTCAAATGAGGAGAGAGGGACTTAGCACAGAATAATTAAGCATGTGAGCAAAGTTGACAAGCATGCTTCTTTTGCTGTATATATTTCTCTTGGGTTTTTTAAAAATCCAATATATTTTTCCTAAAGCAAGCTAAGCCCATGTCCTTGTGCACTTAGACTTAGTCATTTATTAAGTTTGGCTGCTGTAGAAACATCTGGGCATGAGTGCCGTTCGTTGGGGATATTATAGGACAAAAATGCCTTTGGATGTTTTTGTCTGTCCCTACCAAAATTGAAACTCAAGCTAAACGGAAGCATTGGTTTGACTCAAATGGACTGGCTTTCGATAATGTGTCAAAATTCCCGCCGCTAGATTACTTGACTTTAAGACTATGCTTTATTTTGTCTGCGACATTTTGGACTTGGCAAAGATTGGTCAAAAATCAGATTTTCACTCAGTCAGTAACTTTGACGTCAAATCATAAAAGCATATAATTTGAGCAGGAAAATGATTGGCAAATATTAGAAAGGTTCAATATTCATTTACTGCTCAAAATTGTGGAAGCATTTACCTGGACTGGAACTAAATTATGTTCAGGAATCCGAAGATTTCGAAACCTCATTGAAGTTAGCGCAGTCGGGTTACTGATTACGTTAACTGTTAAAACGGCAACTGTTTTGACAGTTAATAATTTTGGAAATTTTTACTTTTATCAGAAATTAGAAATCAAAACGCAAGTAAATTTAGATTTGTTCAGCATTTCTAATAAACCGCGACTGCCTGCCTACATACTCTGTGACAATTTGTCAGATGTCATTTTGTGAGCAGCTTGATCGCAAATCCTCAGCTGATGTTCTCAACGATTGGTTTGATGAGACAATATCGACAACATCTGTGTAAGAGTGAAAATTATTCAATTATAAGATAAGGCACAATTTGAAACCAGCGGATGTTATTAAAAAGTCATTTTTTGTTACATGGAATGCTGAAAATTGGAATTTTGACGTGATTGATATTCCAAATTGGAGAATACTTTTTGGGGAAAGCAAGATCGAATGGCATGTACATACAATGGCGACGTGTAAAACTTTAACGTTTTAATTCAGCGAGCTCCTGTTTTATTTCTTTATTTTAGGCAGAGTTCCTTGGGCCGTCATGGTGCTGTTAATCACATCGAAGAAACCATTTTCAACATATTCCAAGGAGAAGACGACAGAGTTCATGTTGGACAGTTTCTGAGGGTAGGTACAGAATTTTTATTGGATTATATTAATATAAATTTTGAAGATAATTATGATGAGAAATTGACTAAAGTGCGCGCGGTTGTTATTTGACGGATTTGAGGGAAATGCTTGGTTAGATGTTTGTACTCTATTCGATTCCTGTGCTTCGAGTGTATAATTGTTTGCTGTCTCAATTTAATAATAATTTGGACGAGTGAAGTAAGCTTGTACCCTTGCCCACAAGCTTAAACAGTGGGCTCAGCGGCTGTAATCGCGTACTAACGGTACATAGTCAATGTAAACCTCCGCTTTTTGCCGAAATAAAGACAAAGCCAATTTGTCTGAGTAGAAAGTTCAATCTACCGCACCGCTCTGCCGCCATTCACTACTGTGCAAGTTTCACCTTTACTGCATCACGTTGTTCTTTGTATATATATATATATATATATATATATATATATATATATATATACATACTATATATATATATATATAGTATGTATGTATGTATATAACGTAATCAGCATATGACTGTATCATTGTCGTTGTTGTAAGAGGTTAGGCTTAAGTGGGATACGAAAGAGTGATCCTCGCTTACGAGATACGGTTCGAAGAATGAAACAGCTGCTTCAGCATGGCGACGAAGAACCGATAGAAAGTCTTCATCTAACCAGAGAAGAATTTGCTCAGTTAGTATTATCCTATGAAGTTTTGGTTTTTATAATAATTTTTCACTAAGGTGTACCAGGAAGGAACTTGCAGTGCACAGTCGAATAAGTTAGTGGTCAAGAAATGAATGTGCTGATTGACACTTCAGGAATTGCATTAATTCGACAAAAGGTCGTGGAAATACCGTAAATGGATTAGATCTTATGTAATCTTTGACCTGTCTCAGTGTAATGTTTTAATGGTTAAGCAAGAGTTCAGCACACGGTACATATATATATCATCCTTCAGTGCGATAAAGACAATTAATTGCAATTTACAAAAGCTGTACAAAGACCTTCTTGGGCCTGGGAGGTCTACCAATAAACGATTATACAAGGCCTTTAAGAACTATAGAGAAACAATTTTCAGACAAACAAATCAACAAACAGAAAAATAATTTTGCTTCAATGAGACGCTATGGTTTGGTGCCCAGAGGAGATAAGTGCTATATCTGAATTAACTCGTGTCATTGCTTTCCGTTATTATTTTCTTATAATTCTACTTGTACCAGGATCTATGACAGTTTATTTTCAGTTGCATCAATACAAACATAGTGCTAATCAACAGAATTTTAAGAAATAAAGTAATCATTCCAGATTGGTCCGACTTCGGCGAAGTCATGGATGAGATATATCAGAGTTGCAGTGTCAATATCGAAGGAAAGGTAGTTTCAGATTATACCTTCGTAGTATAACATTTTATAAGTAGTTAGTAGTGGTTCTTGCTGCGAAAAGTGTTATACTTTGTCAAAATTCAGCTGGACTGATATGTTATAAACCATGGTTATTACATTTATAATGCAAAGTATATTTTCGTGAAAATATTATGTATTCTTTTATGTCAGGTATCCGACCATATCCCTCATTTTGGTCACCAGCGTTCAGAGTGGTGGGGTGTCTCAATCTGCACGGCAGACGGACAGCGATATTCTGCGGGCGACTATCAGAAGCCTTTTTGTATTCAGTCTGGCTGTGAAGGCCATCAACTATGCTCTGGCCCTGAAGGAGATGGGCACGGACAGTGTCCACGAATTTGTGGGCCAGGAACCGTCTGGAAGGATGGTTAATGAACTGGCCTTAGACTATAACAGTAAGATGAATTACAGTATTTGCAGTCCTTGGAATTCAGAACTTTTTTCTGGCGAAATAAAAAATGAGACGAAAATGGTTTTCGATTTCAGGTACAAACAATTGGAATTACTAATAAATAAAGAAAATAATAGTGAAGTAAAGTAAAGTCTAGCAATAGTCCTAAGAAGCATTTTTCTGAAGTTTTCTCTTTCTTTTCAGATAAACCGCATAATCCCATTATCAATGCAGGTGCTATTGTCGTATGCTCCCTTTTAAAGGTATAATACTCGCTCTTCTGTTCCGGTACTTGAAAACTACACATAACCTGTTGTTGTAATTTTACTAATATTTTTCTTACCTCAGCAAAAATTATTACAATTAAAAAACAGAGGAAACAAGATGATTCAAAGGTCACTGCTGATTTTGATTTTAGTGTGACTGTTCCTCTTTCTGATCGATACGACTATGTAAGTTTAGCTTTACACTCCAACTGGCTTTCCAAATTTAACAAAATCACTTCACTAGATTAAGTCAGTCTGTGTTTATTGAATGAGGTCTAATTAATTGCCATATGTGTATAAATTAATTATTCACACTCACAAGTATAATGAATGAGCAACAGTTGTTATATAATCAGCATATTGAGTTTGCAAAACAGCCGGTTTATTGTTATTATTAATTCTTGGCTTTACTTATTTTTTCAGCTGCATAAATTTTATAAGCGAATGGCTGGTGGGGAATATGTTGGCTTCAACAATTCAGTGTAAGTTTCCAAATAAGATTAATGCAATTTCTTCAAATATATAATATGAAAAATTAAGCAGAAGCATTTAAAGTTAATTTTAAAATATATTTTTAGAATCGACTGTTAACAAATTGACAGGTCATTGTGAAAAACAAGACATTACATTGACTTACGAAGGTTATATAGTTTACTTATATACAGTAAATTATAGTTCTTCCAGTGTGTAGGGCGTAGAACGACGACAACTTCTGTTGCTGGAACAGAGAATTTAGACTGTTTTATGTTGTTTCAATTTCAGGTTTTTATCGGAAAGAGGAGTATCAGACCGAAATTATGCTTTAGGATATTATTTGAGGGAAAATAAGTGCTTTCCACAAAACAGCAGCCTTCAGGAAACTATGGACTTGTATTTTCAGGTACATAAGTCAAAATTTACTCTTGAAGTTCTTGTACAAAAGTAACGCAAAAAGCTGGCTTCTGCACATTTCACGCCTAAAATTTGGTAATTTCACAATTCAAAAAGTTATCCAAAGAGATGAAAACTTCTTTTTGTTAACTATTCTGCTTTCAGATGAACGCAATAGAGATAACCTGTGAATCCGGGGCTGTGATAGCGGCAACGCTGAAGCCATGGTGGGATTTGTCCAATCACGGATGAACCCATGATTGAATCATCCTGCGTTCGGGATGTTCTATCTTTAATGTATTCCTGCGGAATGTATGACTATTCCGGGCAGTTTGCCTTTAAGGTACGACCTGGACAATGTGATCAAAGTATGTCATATAGAAAACTTCTTGGTAGCATCATTTGATCTAAGTTTTTCCATGATTCTTGATTTGTGGACCCAACTGGGTGAGCAAACTGTGGAACTGTTTCCGTATATATGTTATGTACAGTTTCTAATTTTGTATATTTATATAAAATCTTTCTAAAAGTCTGACACACAAAATGTGTGTGGAAAATAATGATCACATACAGCTTTTAATGGGGGGGGGGGCGCTACAAACGGTTTAGCCCAACTTCTTCAGAGAGAGACCTACCTTTTGGCATTATGATTAGCTAACATATCAAGTTTAACTAGTCCGTAGTGGGCATTATTTATCTGACACACAACGATTCTTGCACTACGCCAAAGTCGAAATTTTTAAAGTGCGAGGGTGGGTTATTTCGGAAACTTTTTGAAAACTTTTTAAAAACTCGTTTCCTAAACGAGGATTCCGAAAATATTGTGCTGTTGATCTCTGACGAATATTAACTCAACTCTGCGTTGTTCGTGTGTTTGTGCCTCTGCTTGTGCTTGTGCTTGTGCTTGTGCCCTAGTGTGAACCGGGCTTAGCTTAAATGTGATGATGTAGATTATTGTTTTCTACATACATTTTTGTCGGACTTTAAATACATTTTATAAATGTACAAACCTGTCTTGTACAATTTAAAATTGTAAAAAAATATCTGTACAATTTGAAATTGTACAAAATTAGAAACTGTACATAACATGTATGTTGTAGGTAATCAGGCTTCAGGTTTGAGGAATGAAAAGTTTACTTTTAGCCTAAGATTTTTAGAACATTGGTTTGCTAGTTGCTTATTCGGAACAGAAATAATTCAAACACCGCGTTGTTTCTCCATGAGTTTTTGAAAGATTACTAATCACTTTTCCTAACTTGTTCGTAAATTTTTGTCTCAGATTGGACTTTCGGCCAAAGCCAGTGTATCCGGTATGATTTTGGTTGTGATACCTTATATGATGGGATTGTGCTTTGGTCACCTCCTCTGGACAGATGGGAAGCTCTATTTAGAGTTGTCAATTTTGTGAAGTTAGTACTATTAGCACAGTTTATGATCTAAACTCGTTGTGTATTTCTGCATAAATTCTTTTTGTTTAAATAGCTAACTATAATTGGTTAACGCTCGTTAGTTTGGAAGTTTGGTTAAAATTAGCTGGTACCAATTGTCTTTTGTGAAACTCTAATTAATGTAGCTCTGCTTGTTTTTGTTTACAGGAGCTTGTTAAGTTATTTAATTTCCATAATTATGATAACTTGAAAAGAGAAATCCAACAAGAGCTGGATCCACGCCGTCGCCGCATTGAAACAAAAGGGCAGCAAGTTGTCAACCTTCTATTCTCTGCTGCTGGCGGCGATGTTTTAGACAACAAGTGCGAAGGTAAGGTAATTTGTGCCATTTGGCACAACATCTAAGAGAGAGGATGACTTAAATGCATAATTTGGTGAACGGTTGAACTCACAATAACAGTTTTTACAAAACCATTTTTAAATTTTTCAAATATTCAACCTTCTTGGGTTTTCTTCAGATGTAATTTTTAGGAAGCTTTAGGTTCTAGATATATGTTATGCAATATGCATATGCATACTTTAAGTTTAGACTTGTAACCAAAAAGGAATTGTATTGTTTGAAATTGTTTTCCAGATACATGCTCAGGGAGTTGATTTGTCCATGGTGGACTACGTGGGTCAGTCAACTACTCCATTTAGCTTCTGCCGAGAGGTCACGAAGAAGGGGGGGGGGGGGGGGGGGGGGGGGTGAAATTTCTTTTAGAAAAGGGAAACGTTCCTGCCCATTTAACAGACAGGTACTGTATAACTAGAGGTGCGGGATTTTGTCGTTTTATGTCTTTCTTATTTGTCGGGAAACAGGTTCAAGTGTCAAATATTTTCCGTTTTTGCAAATGTGTTCATATGAACGAAATAGAATTTATGGAAAGCTTTGTTGCGTTGTGTACTTCAAGCGTGTGATCGCCTCACCCTCACCACCATAAAATTTATTTAGTCTGATTTTTTACATTTTAGATGGGGTCACACACCAATGGATGAAAGGAGGGACAATGGCTACGTGAGCATTGTCGAGATTCTCAGTCGATGGTTAGATAAGCATCCACCTCGACCGTTGTCCACTTCTTCTGGTACTGGTGGCGACGACAGGGGATCAGAAGAGCTGGAACTGGAGGGAGAAGTAGCCCGACTGACATCGAACTTAGAATCTGGCTATGAAACCAGTGTGAACTCTGCCCGGGATTCTACCTTGGGCGATGGACCCACTGCGCGTTCCACTCCTTCCGCAGTCTCTGGTAGATCGCCGATTCCACCTCCCCTAAGACTGGATCTAAGTCCTCGAAGTGGAAGCCTCGATCAATCTTCCAGTAACCGGCGAAGATCTGGGAAAATGTTGCAAGATGATAACAGTGTTGACTAATAAATTAAACATTTACCTAGTCAATAGTCATGCATTCCCCGATTAGAACCCTATTTACTTAGAATTCTAGACCACCTGTAAAGTGAAGGCAATAAAGTGTCGGCGAGAGGCTGCCGAAACTCTATTTTTTCTAGATGCTGCGCAATCCATGAGAAAATATGGAAAAATGAAAAATGCAGCAAAGGCTCAGTCTGCCAATCTGTACTAGCCACTGTTCCCGACAAAAATGCTAAATTATCACCAGATGATTCCCGCCCAACCGGCATTAAAGAGTGGAAGCTTT